>CM075810.1:9761837-9878718 GCA_037975025.1 Excoecaria agallocha
TTTGCTAAGTTCATTAGCTAGTACATTAGCTTTTCATGGATGATAGTGAATAAAGTAATCATAATCTTTAATCAACTCCAACTAGCATCTCTATCTAAGGTTGAGTTCCCTCTGAGTAAGCAGATATTTCAAGCTCATGTGATATGAGTAAATGTAGCATTTTTCTCCATACAGATAATGCCTTCAAATCTTTAGTGCAAAAATAATGGTTGCCAGCTTCAGATCATAAATAGGATAATTCTTCTCATGAGTCTTAATGTTAGGAGGCATAAGCAATCACCTTGCCTTCTTGCATAGGTACACAGCCTAAACCATTTATGGAGGCATCATTGTAGATCATAAAATCCTTGCCTAACTTGGGTTGAGTAAGAATAAGAGCTTCTATCAGTATACCTTTAAGCTTTTAAAATATTCTTGGCATTTGTCAGTCCATACAAACTTAGTATGCATCTGTAGCAGTCGAGTTAAAGAAACTGTAATAGTGGAGAAATCCTTAATAAATCTCTTATAGTACCCGGTTAAACCTAGGAAACTTCTCACTTTAGTAACATTTTTAGATGGCTTCCATTGAAGAATCACTTCAATGTTTGAAGGATCCATCTTTATACCTTCTGCAAATACCACATGGCTTAGAAAAGATACTTCATTCAACCAAAAATCACATTTGCTGAACTTGGCATACAATTACTTTTCCCTTAATGTCTATAAAATAATCCTCAAATGCTTGTCATGCTCTTTCGGTATCTTAAAATACACCCAAATATCATTAATAAAGATCACCACAAATTGATCCAAATAAGGGTGGAAGACCTAGTTCATCAAAGCCATGAAGGCAACTCATATGTCCATATCTAGTACGAAAAGCAGTCTTGGGCATATTTATCTCTTTCACTGCCATCAGGTAATAGCCTGATCTCAGATCAATCTTTGAGAATACACCCGCTCCCTTCAGCTGATCAAACAAGTCTTTAATACGTGGAAGGAAGTATTTGTTTTTAATAGTCACTTTATTTAGTTATCTGTAGTCAATGTACAATTGGAGTGTCCCATCGTTATTCTTTACAAATAGGACTAGTGCTTTCCAGGGAGAAACACTAGGTCTAATAAAATTCTTACAGTTGAATCTTTAATTCATTCAATTTTGTAGGTGCCATTCAATAAAAAGCAATAGAGATAGGAGTAGTGCTTGAAGCAACATCAATGGAAATTTCCACTTGGTAAGCCTGGTAACTCATCAAGCAACACATCAAGGAACTCTTTTGATAATAGGCACTTCTGACACCTTTGGACTATCTCTTTTTACCTCCATTGCATAACACAAGTAAGCTATCCACCCTTTTTTAATTAGTCTTTTGACAACTATAGCAGATATCATAACATATAAGAAGTCAATTTTTACACCTACAACCATAATCTCCTGACCTTCTTCAAGCTTCAAAGTGACCTTTTTTCTTTTACATTTGACTATAGCTTGAGGGGTATATAACAAATCTATCCCCAAAAGCACATCGAACTCGTAAAATGACAATTCAATCAAATTTGCCAGGAATACATAACCTTGGATACTAATAGAACATTATCTGTATAATTTGTTCACCATTACACTATGCCCCAAATGATTGCTCACCAAGATATCCCGGTCTAAGCATGCATCTCTCATCCCTTTATTCCATGCTAAATCAATGCTAATGTAGGAGTGAGTAGAACTGGGATCTATCAAAGCATGTACTGAATCAGATAACAAGAGAAATTTACCTATTGTCACATCTGGAACATCCTCCTCCTCTCTAACCTTAACAGCATATTTCTGGCCTGCAACATGCCTCTGACCCTAAGATGACTACCCAGCCGGTCTAGATGCTAAAGTGATAGGAATGGCTCCCTTACCTCTACCTCTTAATGTAGAAGACCCAATACCTATTACTGGTGAGGTGGCTGTAGTAGTCTGTACTATAGGACAGTCTTTGATCTGGTGATCTCTGAAGCAAGCTCCAGTAAAATATCTACACTCCCTTGGATGAATCTTACCATAGTGATCATAGGTTAGTGCTCTCCCACTATCCCTATCTTGGAGTGTACTAGTTGATGAAGCAACTGGTGCCTTGCCACAGGGTGCACTACCCTAACCTCGACCTACAGCAATTGGTGTACGTCCTTACGGTGCTAAAGGTCCCTTAGACTTCTTATCTGACCCTCTTTACCACTGGACTGCCCTTGTTTCCTCTTCTGTGGAAACCTAGACTTCTTGTCAACCTTTTCTATTTGGATGACCTCTAACTCGATTGTATCCTCGATCATGGCCCTTAAATTAGGGTATTTCTAGGTCTCAATGATCTATTTGAGCTCTTTATGCAGTCTCTTTTCAAATCTCTAACATAACTTTTCTTTTGTGGACTGACTCTTATCCAGATAGGCACTCAGGCATTCAAAGTTTTGCTCATATTTAACCATTGATTTATTACCCTGCTTCAGCCTTCAAAAGGCATCATGTATTACTGCCTTGTACTGTGACCCATTGTATTTCTTTTCAAATTGAGACATAAAGAATCTCCAATTTAACTGATCCATTAGGGTATGCCTCCTGATTGAATCCCACCAGATGAAAGTTGATCCCTAAAGTAAAGCCATAATGCCTTCAAAATTTTCTTCCAGTGTGCTATTTGTAATTTCAAACAATCTTTTTATTTTAAACCTCTGCCTGGGCTGGTGTTAGTAGATCACACCCATAAAAGTCCTCAGCTCTTAACCTTTTTAATTGCTCTAGAATAGGTTTTCTTTTAGGTAAAGCTGGTTGAACCATTATTGTGGCATGAGAAGGTTGTGCCTGACCTGCCTGCAGCCTCTGTTGAATATAATATGAAATTAAATTAAGAAAGTCCAGTGGTGGAGGTGGAGTTGGCACTGCTGGTGAAGAGACCTGCTGTTGTGGGACCTCTTTATGTCCAGTACCTATGAAAGCCTCACTCTTACCATCCCCCATCTTCCTATCTCGATCAGAATATATCTTTTCACTATATAACAAAATAAAGCAAGTACACATTAGATCCATAACACATTTTTCACTGACAATTGGTAAGTATATACAGATAAATCAATCACTTAATCCCACTCCAATTTTAGAATCACTTAAACCATGCTTTGATACAATAAAATATAACACGCTTACAATTTTAGTCGTACAGATTTAAGTGATTAGCTGGAAATTTTTTTTCTCATCTTAAAAATCATATATTTAACCAAATAATGCATTGATTTCCAACTCTTATTCATTATTCAAATTACAATATTAACTTGTCACTGATTTATAACTGCCCAAATTTATTATTTATTTTGCAAAAATTCGGCAATATAATAGCTATAAACTTAACTAGCGCCCTGAAAAATAAACAAGCCACAACCCCTCAGGGGCACAACAGTTTGTAAACTATAAATCCTTCTCATCCGTACATGCATTCTCAATTTTCAAAACAAATTACCTAATCAATCCAATACCTGCAATCATATACTTACATATACATATACATTACTGTATCATTACAAACCATTTCTTTTTACTTTAAAATTTACAAATGTATATATACATGCCAATACAAAAATAGTTATAATATCTCTTTTCTTCATAATTTTCTCCTTATGTGTACTATTGCTCCAGACTCTCTTCAGTATCTGCATGCAATAAACACTACGTGCTGAGCATTAAATATGCTCAATAGTGATTAAAAATCGTAATATTTTCCACATATACATAACTTCATTACTTATGCAAAAATTCATTAAATTTCAATAAAAATACAATTACTAATATTCTTAACAATCATTTAAATTTAAATTCAATACTTTGGTAAATTTTTCAATTTAGTCCTTTATTTTTTATTTTATTACAAAATTACCTTTTTTTTACCTTATAATTATAAAATTGTCATTATTTTACTCATTTTCACTTTTCATCCACTTTTTGACATACAAAATTACTAATTGGTCCTTTTTTAACTTTTTATGCAAAATTACATTTTAGTCCTTTTACTTCTTAAAAGTTCATTTTGGACTGTTTATTCACGAAATTACCATTTTACTTTTTTTATTCATTTCGTTATCACTTTTACTCATTAAATACAATATTTGAGAAAATTATCATTTTACCCTTAAACTTTTTATTTCTTTTCTATTAGGTCATTTTTTATCCTAACTTTCATTTTTAGCTTTCTTTTTACACTTTTAGCTTATTTTTATCATTATACCCCTAGTATAATCCCGACAAAAAAAATCATATTGGACATAAGGGATGTGAACCCCACAGGACCACAATATAGATTGAAAAATGACCCCAAAGGATCATTTCTCATAGATCAGGGTACAAAATAGAATAAATGCTAGAAGAGATCAGTGATTCTACCATAACAAAACAAGTTGTCATGACTTATATTATAGTATAGGTATCTTTATGGCTAGCTAATTATATCATAAGCTAGATTTTGATCACCTGACTATTACTTAGGGCAATATTCCTTTATATTTCCTTTCATTTTTTAGATTTTTCACAGTTTCAATTACTTTTTTAGTCCAGGATTACAAGCATTCAGAATTTTCAATGCTTTTACACAGTTTGTGCATTATTTCTTAATAATTCACCATTATTCACTTAGTTTATGAATTATTTCCCAATAATTCACTATTTTCAGACGTTACATGATCAAATATTTTCTAAAAAATATTCAAATAATTTCTCACAAAAATTCATGGAAAATTTTTATCATCTCTAAATTCCTTTTATGGCATAATTTATCAAAAATACCCATAATATACTTTAGTTTTCTTTAAGTACCAATTCGGCCACCAAAGGAAATTTACCTTACATAATCATTTAAATCAATTTAAGCTTTCTATTAGGCATATTCAAGGCCCTATTTTATTATTTTAAAGTCAATTTCAATTATTCATGCATTTTTTAAATTTTGTACATAAAGTCAATTTCAATTATTCATGCATTTTTTAAATTTTGTACATAAAGAAAAATCATGTTAAATCAAGGAAAATAATAGGATTCAAAAGCCAATAACCTTTCTCGTTGTCTTCAGGTTGCCTAGACTTTTTTTCTTTCCCTATTGCCTTGGAAGCTTGTTCTTCTCCTTGTGAACCTACCATGGCGGAACTTTCAATCCATCAAAATCTTAATTTTTTTTTATCTCAAATGCTCAAAATAATCATATAAATAAACTCTATGCACCTTAAAATACTTATAAGTACCCTAAAATCAATTTAAATCCATGATTTTCACTTACTGACTTTGACACCCTAAGCTTTTCACTTGTTTTTCTCTTACTTAACTTTCTCTAATCAAAGGATAGAGGCTCAAATAATCTTCTAAGGAGATCAATTACCACTTATGATGCTTGAATTTAAAGAAAAAAAGATAGAAATTTAAAGAAATCTTGAGAGAGAGTATGGAAGGTTTAACCATGAAAGGGAAGAAAGAAGTTGAAGGAGATAAGGTTAGCTCTCAAAATTATCTGCTCCCCTTCCCTTTTATAATGGTCTTGGTGGGTTGGACCAAATATACTAGTTTAGGCTCAATAACCCAAAATCAAGCCCATTATACCACTTTTCTGTAATTTTCTCCCTTACCAAATCCAAATCACTCTAAAATTAATTTCATCATTCTTATCATGTCAAAAATAGGTTGTACATAAAATTTTAACCTAATCATAGTCCATTTTTTATCCGATTCAATCAGATTGGTTTGATTCGATAATTATCGGTGTTATCAAAAAATTTACTTTTTATAGCCAAAATATTCTACACATCATTTTAGGCACATCTGTAATTTCTAGCAATTTTTAGATTTTATTTGCTATTTTTAAAAACTCAATCAAACATAGATCAACCTAATTAACCTATAAATCGAACCGCTTTATTTTTCGTATTTTTAACATGGGAAATTACCAGAAAAATAACCTATTCCTACTTAGTGATCTTTGATTCCGTGAATTACTTCACTGCCCAGCCAATATACACCTATTGAGTGCTGAAAATGAGAATGTACAGCTCCCGGATAAACCATATATTAAACTTGTGTTTAGTAGCAATGCTCTTACCATAGTAGCTAATAATCTTCCTCAATATAATAATCTATTTCTTGCTTCTCATAGTAACGATGCTCTTACCATAGTAGCTTATATTTCATAGTACATACAAACCCAAAAAAGTTGATATTAATGAAGAAGATGACAGTCAATCTAAACAATGCATACTGATAAGCACATAACAAGGCCATAATAATAATAATAATAATTATAATAATAATAATAATAATAACAACAACAACAACAACAACAACAAAGCAACTATTCAGTTATCGATCCCCAAATTGAAGCTACACACTCTAATTTCTTAATTATGCCATAATTTTTTCTTGCACATTAGATTTCATCTCAAAATTCAAGTCTGACACTAGATACACACACACACAAAAAGGGGGCATTTCTTTTTGGTTGAATATTGTTTCTACTATGTTTTTTTCTTTCAATCCTTAGAATAAAGAATAGGTTAACTACCATTTCAATTGCAAAGAGAACAGATAAAAAAGCAAAACAAACTTTAACTATATCCCACAGTTAACAAAAATTTCATCAAAGAATCAATTTGGGGAAACAGAATTATACATTAAAAGGATAAGTCCATAAGAAAATAAATGCAAACTTGATAACCCACTGTAACAATAAACAATCAAAAGAATTGCACCCTGCAAGTATAGAAAAGCTAAATATATAAATAAATAAACCTGTTACATTCATTATACCAAATATTTATAAAAGCTAAATCCAAGTATTGAAACATTAGGACTATAAGCCAAAAATCAACATTGTTAAGCAGAACTTACAATTATACAAAAAAAAAAGCAGATTACTAATAAAACTTACTACAATAACAAGGCAAATAGAGAGTAAAGGCGAGGAACGTGACTTTGATTGCACAGATCCAATAAAAGGGATGCCTCCACTATCAGCTAAGCGTCTAGCTGGATTTCTTAGCCTCCTTGACATGGCTATCTACTGAAAATACCCAATAAAAAACATAGTAATTGCCCTAAAAAAATGTTTCTTTCCACAAAAAGAGAAAAACTTTCTTGTCTGACTCCATTAATAACTTGTAAATTTAGTATTAAAGCACAAATCAACAACTCTTTAAAGCAAAACTGCAATGCTCATTTCCAAATTTGATATTAAGTAATTAATTTAACCCATTATACTAAATGCTAATTCAATCCAAAAGCAAGAAAGCAATTTAACAAAACAAATTTGGGTTAACATTTAACTCAAAAGTCATTCAAAAAGAAAAGCCTTCACTTACCTGAGATCGAAAATCAGCTTAAACAATAATGGATTTTGGAGAAAGATTTAAAAAAGAATCTAGATTTGTTTATTACGGTATTAGTTGCAGCTCATCATGGTCACGAAGATAGTTCCTTTTGTTTAAGGAAAAAACCAAAAAAGAGAGCGATGGACACACACCGAAAGGGAGGAAGATAGCGAGGTTGAAGGAGGGAGAGATGGCGGTGTTGGTGAATACCGATGGGGTAACCTCGCCATCGAGATGGCGATGAGGGAGGTTGGAGTGGCTGAGAGAAAAATCTCGACTCTAGGGCTTGACAGAATGAAGGAGCACAGAGATTGGGCTTTTTACCCTAAATTATTTGATTAATATTACAAATAAAAAATTTTGATAAAAGAATACCAACAAAATTACCGACGACAAAATTCGTAGCAACAACTATAACTCTATCGCTATTTCATCGCTAAAAATGATACAAAATTATTTCTTCATATATTTACATAGAATAAAAACTATCTCAACTTTTATCTGTAAAACTTTAAAAAGTCAAATGCTTGTATTACTGATGAAAATTTTGTCGCTATATAAGTTTAAGGATAAATTTGATTATTGACTTACGTAATCGTCGGTAAATCTATCGCTAACAATTAGCACCAACATTTTTTGCAAAATATACTAATGAATTATTAATTCCATCGGTAAAAATATCATTGTTTATTAAATTCATTTTTTTATCTACACATTATCAATTTGATCGGTAATCCATTGGTAATATCTTACTTTTACCTATGGAATTTGAGTCTGTCAATAAAATCAATTTTTTTTGTAATAAAAATTAAAGTGGAACCTGCACTAAAACAGTAACTTTAAATTCAACGATGATCATTTATATCTCCAGCCCAATCTGCATCAGTAAATCCACTTAACAAAAAATTATCACACCTCTTATATGAAAAAGCATAATTAAGAGATCCTTTTAAGTAGGAAGGATCCTTTTTGCTGCATCTAAATGGGAAGTATTTGAATATTGCATAAATTGATAAAATGACACTAACAGCATATGAAATTTTTGGGCTTGCGATGGTTAAATATATCAAGTCACCAACAAGTTGCCTACCAACAAGTTCCTTGTACTTTCTTACATCTTTTAATGGATTTCCTTAGTTTTTTTAATTTAAGACATTGCTTCTTAGAAGTAGCCATTTCTTTTGATGTCCCCATGCTGAAACGCTCTAACAGCCCCTTTGTATATGCCTTTTGAGACACAAAATATTGTTGATATGATTTTTCCACTTCCAGACAAACAAAATACTCAACCTCACCCAGATTTTTCATCTCAAAATGCAAAGACAAACCATTTCTAATATGAAAAATCTCTCCTTCATCATCTTCAATAATAATCATATTATCAATGTATAGTAATTCCAGTAGATACATATTTGATTCTAATTTTATAAATAAACTAGAATCTAAATTAGAAACTTTAAAGCCACAAAAGATGAGGCACATTACCATACCAAGCACACGGTGTTTGTTTCAGACCATAAAGTGCGTTATTCAAACAGCAAAAATTATGTGAAAATTATTTAGAAATGAAACCTTGCAGCTGCTCCATAAATATTGCACGAATCAACTCTCTATAAAGAAATGCATTTTTTACATTGAGTTGCCATAATTTCCAATCTTTAAAAGCAGCAACAAAAAGAATTTATCTTACCGTCACTATTTTTGTAACATCCTTATACTACTGTGTCGAACGTACAGTGATTGAATGTCACAACAGAAATGTAATAATGAATATGGCTACACTAAACAGTCTGCTATTTTTTTTTTGTTGGATCACTAATAGCAATCCATACAACATACCAATAAGGTAGATATAATTATAATTAAACATTACACAAGTACAATTCACACTCTATACCTCCAATATATATATATATATATATATATATATATACATGCCATGCCTACTATCATCCTTACACCCCACTTTGTTCTTGATCATCCCTGCAGCATCGGCCACTCATCTTTCTATCTTCATAACCTGCATGCAATCAACAAATTATGCACTAAACATCGAAATGCCCAGTGGTGGGTACATATCCCAAACTTTCCACAATAATTTACATACATGCATGCATACATACATACATGCATGCATGGATACTTTCATGAGCACTACGTAAACATTAACTATTCATTCAACATTTTGATATGCATCTTGTGTTCATGCACAAATGCATTAAACATTGAAAACTATTTTAGTCATTTAATAGAATATAAATATTACTTCACTTTACATTTTATGCTATTAAATGCCATAATACCACTCATTTTTCTATTTTATCATTTTTATCATTTAACTCATCATTTAGTGTAGTTACCATGTTTATACTTAACTTTCATTGATTTATAATATTGCCCTTCAATTATAATTATTTACTTTAATATCACTATTTGAACTCATTTATGCACTTCATTTACTATTTATTATGCAAATTGCAATTTTGATCCCTAACATGATATTTCCTTGCCACTTTACACTTTAATATCAATTTTTTTTTCATTCTTTACAAATAAGTTCACTCATATTTTGTTTTCACTTAGGAATTAACCTTTATACTTTTATTCATTATACAATCATTTAGTCATTCAGACATGCATTCATTTTTTCAGTTACTTAGATATTTATTCAGTTGTTCATTTTAAAAGAATCTTTTTATTTTTGCCATACTTATCCTTAAGGCTTAATTTTTCCTCTCACTTTTAATACATGCAACGATATGAAAAATTACGATTTAATTTCTACTTTTACTTAAGTGTAAGAATTACACTTTTAATCCCTATCTTACCATATAATAGGGTTCATTCATAATTTCATTATTCAATTAATATTTTATTTGCTAAATTACAATTTGATCCTTGTACTTTTACTAAATTATGATGGCGCTCTCTTTTATCATTAATTTACACTAATGCCTCTACTTATCTTTACTTTCACACTTAATTTCTTATTTGACATGTATTCTATCATTTAATCTTAAATATATTATTTTTAGGGCAAATTACACATTGATCCCTATTAAACTACAAAAGTTTATTTTTAATCTGTTCATTTACTATTTTATCATTTTTACCCGTTCATTCACTACTTTATCACTTTTACCTATTCATTCATTATTTTATCATTTTTATACGTTAAACTTATTATTTAGGTAAATTACCATTTTGTTCCTAAAGTTTTCATTTTCTTTCATATAAGTCCTTTTTCACTATAATTCTCATTTTTACTTTTTGCACTTTTAAGTCATTTTTATCATTATGTCCCTAGTATAAACCTGACAAAAATCTTCAGATCGAATACACGGGATGTGGACCCCACAGGTCCACAGCACTGCACTGAGGGATGATCCCGAAAGATCACTCCAATACTTTTACTGAACTTAACACTTTACTGAACTATGGAAGACAATTTGCTATAGTAAAGCAAGTTGCCATGACTTGCACTGCGATATGGGTATCCTTATGGCTAGCCAAACATATCATGAATTAGATTTAAACTGCCAAATCACTACTAAAGGCAAAATTACTTACTTTTCTTAAATTGACTTTTCACATTTTAACACTTTCACTTGCATTTACACTTCAATACACTAATCACTTGACATATTCATCACTTTTGCACATTTTATGAATGATCTCATCATAATTCATCATTTTCACTTTAAATTTAATGTCATTTCACACTCTAAAATATTCATATATATTCCATAAATTCTAAATAAATTTATGGACACTTCTTTTCATTTTTAAATTCATTATATGCCATTGCACATCATATACACACAAATTATACCAAGGGTCCATTTGGCCAAGGTAAGTTTCACATCTTACCAACTCTTTTAATTTCAATTAAGCATTTTAAATGTCATTTTAAGGGCCTTTAATCACTTTCCTAAGCTTATATTCAATTAAGTATGCATTTAACATAATTTCACTTTAATATTCAATATTTCACAATGTTTACCATATACATAACTAATCATACACATACATTTCATTCCCAATTCACTTTCTTATATCACAATAACCACTTATAACTTATATTAGGCCATATCACTGGCACATTCATTTTTCAACCGTACTTTACATTTATTTACATATCAATCATAAACCACATTCCATTTGAAGTCCATACATTTACACTTTTCTTACATATATATTTACCATCTAACTTTTATTTTCCTTCAATTAGGCCATTTTTTCATTCCATTTTTGTCATTTTTCATTCATAACACTTTAATTTTTATCAATATTTTCCTTTAATCAATAATCGATCATAATATAAATTTCAAATTTAAATTTATTCTTATCTTTCATTTTATCAATACATCTTCCCACCATTTCAACTAACATTAATATATACTTATTATTTCATAATTTTCAAATTATACCTTAAGCACCATATACATGTATTCGGCCATGATATTTATTTTCATACCTACATTATTTTATTTCATTAATCACTCATTTTACTTTATTTCATGCCTAATAACATAGATCCATGTTTAAATCACATTAAACATGCAAACTCGTTAAGAACTATTTAAGCATATTGTTCGGCCTATACATGTTCATCACTACCAATTTATATTTTTCATTTTTATTCATTCAAAACATCTTATTAAGCCTTTAATTTCATATTTATAATGCTTGTATCAATTAATCAAACATTAATCACATGCATCTATTTCATACATAACCTTAAATCCAACCAAATTAAATGGAAAATAGGGGATTATGTATCCATATGCCTTAAATCTTATTCTTCACTTCTTTAACCTCTATTTCCATAACTTAAACACATGAAAAATTGTTCTCTTTGATTTTTCTTAAAGTGGCCGAAAATACCAAGGCAAGAAATCATCATTTTCTTGCTTTTTTAGTTCAATATAACCACATAAACATAATCTACACATCCTAATTTATCTATTAGAACAATTAAACTACATTAAAACCTTTAAAATCACTTAACTCAAATTTGACACATAAACTTCTTCCTTTGATTTCTACCACTTTTTTCACCTATATAGATGATTAAAGGCTGTTACAATCCACTAGGGGAGCTGAACTTCACTTACATTACAAGAAAATGTGAAAATAGCAACGAAATTCAATTTTCATTGTTGTTTAGCAATGAAAAATAATTTTCGTTGCTAAAATTGGTTAAACTTTGCAAATTTAGCAACGAAATAATATTTGGTTATCTTTCGTCGCTAAAAGTGGAAGGAATTTTTAGTGCTAAAATTTAGCAACGAAATCCAATATCGTTGCTAAAATAAGAGCTGATAGATGGCGAAAAAATTTTGGAATGAAAAATAGCAACGGGATATGACTTCCGTTGCTAAATTAGCAAAGGATTATAATTTTCGTTGCTAATTTAGCAATGAAATATTAATTCGGTTGCAATTTTAGCAATGAAAATTAAATTCCGTTTGTATTTATGGTCCTAAGGAGATGAAAAAAATTTGGATCCAAAAATAGAAATGAAATTGCTTTTCCGTTGCTAAAATTGCAACGAAAAATCAATTTGATTGCAATTTTAGCAACGAAATTCAGATTTCATTGCTATTTTTAGTTCCAAATGAGAAAAATTTTTGTCTGAAAATAGCAACATAATTGGATTTTTGTTGCTAATATTGTAATCAAAAATAATTCTGCTATAATTTTAGCAACGAAATTCATTCCGTTGGTATTTTTGGTCAAAAAAAGATGGAAAAAATTTAGGTCCAAAAATAGCAATAGATTTGCTTTTCCATTGCTAAAATTGCAATGAAAAATCTATTTGGTTGCAATTTTAGCAACAAAATTTAGATTTCGTTGGTATTTTTGGTTCTAAAGGAGAAAAATTTTATGTCTAAAAATGACAACAAAATTTAATTTTCGTTACTAAAATTACAATCGAAAATAATTCGGTTGCAATTTTAGCAATGAAATTTGCATTCCATTGATATTTTTGATCCCAAAAAGATAGAAAAAATTTGGATCCAAAATTAGCAACGAAACTGAATTTTCGTTGCTAAAATTGCAACCGAATTAAATTTTTGTTGGTAATTTGCTATTTGCCCTAGGTATAAAATGCCTCTTATTTGTCTGCCTTTATTTTATCTCTCCCTTGCCCTCACCGTTCGCCTCGCTCTCTCCCATCTGCCTCACTCTCTTTTTCAGCCTCACTCAACTCCGTTATCTTGCTCACTGGATATAATCCCAATCTCTTAGTGTCCCTTTTTCAGATATATTGACGAGGAATCAAACTGGCGCTTTAAAAAATGGAGTCAGCCTCAAACTTTAACACAAATAGTATTTATATGAACATGAAATTAAGCTTCAGCTTCCACTCTTTGATCCCTTTTTTTTCCTTAACTACTACACTTTCGATTCTTAACTTCAACCTAGTAATTTTCTTGGCACAAAGATTTAATCTTTATCTCCCTTTCCGTTGAAAGTTCTATAGTAGTTCAGTTCCTCTTCTTGTCTTCTTTCTAGGTTTCAGCATCTAAAGAACATCAATAAACAAGAACCAACCAGAAACCGGTAAGGTATTTATTTATTTATTATATATTCATACTAAAAGACAATTTAAATTTACTCATTTTGTTTAGTTCTGATTTTTAATTTGCGGGCAGTGAGATTTTTCTAGGGCATAGAAAAAGGACAGTTTGGGTTTTGAAAAATCTATCGTTTGTAGTAATTTAGCGTTTCTCTTAGAATATTTATACGTATGTTTCGTTGCTATTTAGGGTCTTACTCGAAGTCAATTTCGAAGGTTAAATTTGTGGCTTAGATAGGGCTTTGATTGCACAATTTTCTATTCTAGGTACTTATGAACACCACGTGAGATCATGTTGGTGTTCTGTTTGTTAATAGTATATAGTTTTTTAGATTGTTGGCACGTTGTCCCTTGTATTTGGTTTTAATCGAAAAAAGTTAATGAATTGCTTGCTCAGAGGAAACTTCTAGAGCTAATTCTAGTACTTCTCCTTCGGGTGGAACACCACGGGGATCTTTCTCTAGTCAATTGCTTGCTAAGAGGAAACTATTTGCAAAAATTGAAGTTTGTTTGGACATCAATATTAGAGCAGATAAACGAATGAAGTAAAACTTCTCTCATGTCTGAGTTTTATTTTTATTTTTTTTATTTCTTGTCCAATAAGTTGGACTGCTCAAGCAGAGTTTACTGGGAATTAACTTAATTGTTCAAAATTTGAGGAAATGCTGATTATAAATAATTAAATTCAAGAATTAATCATAAATACTTTTCACTGCTCATTTTAGAGGTTTGATGTTAGTTGCTTGAATCTTTGATTGATCGGGTGGATTTAATGAGGCATTGATTAGTGCTTTTCTTATGTTGCTGAGAGCCAAAGGGGAGACTTTTGAAGAAGTGAGTATCCTCTGCCTTGGAGTTATTATAGTTTGGTGCATTTTAAACATGTACAGTATGGACTTCTTTGACATGTATATTGATTTCCATTATGAAGCTTTATTTATTGTGTCTAATGAATGCTTGATTGTGATTTTACAGCGTGATGATATCGTGTTATGTGATCTTGCAATTATGAAAAGTTATGGCTGGGGTGATCTTGGAACAGCTGCAGAGATTTCTTCTAGTGATGACATGCAATGTGACAATGCCTTTGGTGTCAATCCATTTTATATTGAAAAAGGTATGATACTGAATTATGAATGTGGGGATGACCTTTAAGATAAAAGTAAATGCAACTCAAACGGATTATTTTTGTAGGTTATGTAAAGTCTGAAGCTAGTGGTTTTGAGTTCTTGGCACCAACCACACGCAGAAATATTTTGCAGGTATTACGTGCCATGCAGCTCCGAAAGCCTGGTGTGTCTTGCAGTTTTGCTTGGTCTTTATGCTCTCTATCTCCTTTCCTACTTTTTGGTGTTACTATTTATTCTTTATGCTGTATGTATAATGTCATCTTGTTTTCTTAATAATTTTATGGTTTGTTGTAGTACTACTGGAAGGTAGCCCAGGTGTTGGTAAAACAAGTTTGATTACTACCTTGGGGAAGTATTCTGGGTATAAGGTTATACGTGTTAACTTATCTGAGTAGGTTAGTGATTCCTAATCGCTTGTTGATGATTTACATACTATAATTTCTTCTTGTTGTACTTTTCCTTGCAGCATATTTGGTTGAAATACTTTGTGATGGCTTGTGTTGCAGACTGATTTGATGGATTTGTCGGGGTCCGACTTACCGGTTGAAAGTGATGATGAATGAAATTTGCGTGGTCTGATGGAATCTTGCTACAGGTAAGAATTTCTTATTCTAAGGCTCTTGGAATGTTTTTTGTGATAATGATTTCATATTTTCAAATAACTTCTTTCCAGGCTTTAAAGGAGGGTTGCTGGGGTTTGCCAGATGAATTAAATCTTGCTCTACAATCTATCTTAGAGGTATTACTGAGAGTTTGTATGAATTTTCCCTCCCATTTTTTTCACTCTCCTTGCAGCTGTTTTTCATACAAGGATCAATGAAACTTTATATTACCAGGGTTTAAATGCTGATAAATTTGCTGCAATCAATTTCAGTTGGTAAGGTCATCCTATTGTTGTTTCACAAGTTGTTTTATATATGATCATTTGTTCTATGACTTAGTTACTTGTCCTTATCATCTTATAAATCTATCATGTTTAATCCTATTGCAAGTACATTAAAAGGTTTTGTAGAAGTCTTGTGAATATTTTAATTGCTTTTAATTGATATGCTATAAGAAATTTCACTTGAATGTTGCATTGCGTTCGAAATCAATTCATTTTTTCTCTCAAGACAATTAAAAATGCCTTGATTAGATAATTTCATTTTTCTCAATAAATATTTTGCTTGTGCAGGATAAGATAATTTCTGTCTCATTCACGTGAACCTGATACCTGTGCTAAGCGTTGTCGGAGAGCAAGTAATAATTCAATGAATTTGCATGTTAATTCGAAGCATTGATTTATTGATATTTAAATAATCATTATGCTCTGCTATGAATGTGAAGATAGTAAATTAAGAGATTAATTTATTTAATTGATAGATTGCATGAAAGAAAAGATTTTGGGTTAAACATAAAACTGCAGGTCTCAATTTCTTTTGGCTGTAGAACACCGCTCTACCAAGTGGTTTATACCACTCCATCGAGTGGTTAAACACTCTCCCAAGTGTCCTTTGCTCCTCAACCGAGTGGACTTTGCCTGCTCCTTGTTTAAACTATAAAAGAACAGCCCTTTTGTAGATATGGTGAATTCTTCCAAGTTCGTTAAACTTTCATTTGAGGAATAACTATTTATAATTATTTAGTTTAAGTCTTTCTAATTTATCATAAACATTCATCCTTGATGATGTATTAGAGTATTGGTAAGACAGCTCCCTATTAATTTAAGTATAGTTAATTACTTAGTTGAAACCAAATATTTAGCATGCTATTGATTAAATTGTGAATAATTGGCAGTAAAGGATAATTGGATAACAAGAACTAAAATTATATCAGTTAATTATAAAGAAATCTATAAGGTGCTAATTTAAACATGGTTTTTTTAGTGAACCATCATTAAAATAAGTTAATAAATTATCAAATGATTCTAAATTAATGCTTTAATAATGGAATGATGAGTTGTTATCCTTCAATTTCCATGAAAACGTATTTTTTTAATTAATGAGTGATTAACAATGATGGGTTAGCTTATATGCAATATAAAGACATAAAAGTGTAGAATGCTCTACCGTACAATTAAATACTAGATTTAAGAACACTTTTAAATATCAAGTATTTAAACTAGGAAATTATGCATTATTTTGCCATAATGACTTGATATATAAGATGTGAATAGGGGTAAGTTTAATTTTGTTTTCTTAATTACTTTATAAATATACCTAAACATTTTGTATTATATGGCTATGACGTGTTGGTAAGTAGTTAAGGAGTTACATTAATTCATGAGATTTATGTATATTGAAATGTGTAAAGGTGACATAGGAACTGATGATATTCTATTAAGCTACTATCAGTTGTTATAAACCATAGTAATGTATTGAATAAGTTTGATAATATATATATATATATATATATATATATATATATATATATATATATATATATATATATATATATATATATATATATATACATACAAGCATGATGATAGATATTATTATTATTATTATACGATAAGATATTTAATTATGTACTTATGATAACTAACAATATTCTTAGTTAAACACGTTGATACAGTGACAAATAAAATTATTCAGTACTATCAATTTCCTTTTAGTTGTATTGCATTTCTAGGATTTATATTAATACAGTGATGCAGAAGTCCTTACTGCTCTTTTATTATTCTTTATATTTAAAAGGACATGTTTGATGTCACTAGGACCATAATTTTGATATTTAAACCACTTCTACAATTCACCTTAATTCACAAATTTATGATTTTGGAATAAATGCTCACTTTATTTTGTTATTTATATAAAGTAGATTGATTGTGATAGGCTATCAACTCCTTGCATATAAGGAGAGTTTTAGGAGAGGATTAGGATTAGGATTTAGGTGGAAAAGTAAAGACCCACCTTCACCTAATGGTCTTAGTGCCTGGTGGGTTTGGAGATTGTGGTGTGAGGAGAATGATACTGCCTGCCAAGTATGCCAGAGAGAATAATATTCCTTATCTTGGGATTTGCTTGGGCATGCAAATTTCTGTTATTGGGGTTACTAGATATGTAAGTGATTTCTTCTTTATATGATGCTTCATTTCATAGCATTACAATCCTAATATAATCATTTTTTTAGGTTGACTTTGATGTGGATCTGCATGATTGAAACAAAATTGCTACATTTAACTTCGATGGATGTCTTGCAAAAACATCTATCAAAAGGTATATATTCCACTTTTTCATATTTTTGGAAGTTATATAAATTTATTTGGTTTAAACTGTTCATTTAACTAGGAATAGGCATTATAACTCCAGAGACAAGCCCTTCTTCACTTCCATGTAGTATCAATTGAAACCTACGTGAACATTTGGTCAGATGTTTAAGACCAAAACTTGGAATAGTGTGGTTTTGTAATGTATTATTTATATGTATTTTGCGTAAAAGATAATAATTAAAAAATTATAATAATTTTTAGTGACGGAATAGCGATGAATATTCCGTCGTAATTTTTTTTATAATACTAGCTAAATTTAGCAACTGAATTACTAATTCGTTGCTAGCAACGGAAAAAAGATTCAGTTGCTAAAAATACCAATAGTTAAAATTGCAACTGAATTTTTCGTTGCTATTTTCGGTTGCTAATTTTGATTAGCAATGGAAATTCAATAAATTCAGTTGCTAATTTTCGTTGCTATTTGTTAATTTTCTTGTAGTGTTAGGAGGCTTGAATTTAGGAGAGAAATTCGAAGAGAGATGAAGAAAATGATGGATATGTGGAAAGAAGAAGAATTTATTTTCAAGAGATGAAAAAGGGAGAAAACTCATGGTTTTTCTAGTGTTTTCTGATATTTTTGGCTTTATATATCCTGATTTAATGTGCTGAGCTAATCCAACAAAAGTGGTTGGATTCAATTTAAGCCCAATTTGTTTTTGAGCCTATTTAATTCACTCTAAATTATTTCTCTCTTTCCAAACTCAAAATCAATTTCATAATTCTTAAAATAATAAATTTAGCCTTCATAAAAATTTTCATATCAATCAGAGTCCATTTCTCATCCGGTTCACTTAAATCGATCCGATTCAACCACTTTCAGTGTTATCGTAAATTTTATTTTTTGTACCAAAATATTATACATATTATTTAATGTATATCTAGATATTTGATGATTTTTGGAGATCATTTGCTATTTTTAAAATTTCAATCAAAATTTTAGTCAATCCGGTCACTATTTGAATCAAAACTATGAGATTTTCTTATTTTCAGCTTTTGGAGACTTGTTTGATCTCATTTTAATTTCAAATATCACCCTTGGACTAGTTGCAACTAATACTTTCCAATTATCACATAAAATATTTTTGTTTCGGGAACTATCTTGAAAGTCATCCATCATTATATTTCTTTGGCGCGCTTACATTTAACCTTGTGCTTTTAAATAATTTCGATGCAATATTCTTAATACAATAGCACCCAAACTACTTTTCACATGGCTCATCAATTATTAAGCCTCTACAATTACTCCGATGTCATTATTTACGACCTAAAAATACTATTTACGAAAATTATAATTTTGGATTGTTACAATTTTTGCTACTAGACTAAACATCTCCTCATAATCTAATATGTAGATTTGAGAAAAACTACGAGCAACTAAATAAGCTTTAAGCTTGTTAATTATCCCATCTAATTTTTTCTTTAATCCGTAAATCCATTTGCAAGTGACTGGTTCACAAATATCTAGTTTTAGCACAAAGTCCCAAGTCTCGTTTTTCTCCAAGGCTTTAATTTCCTCTTTTATTACTTTTTTCGATTTTGGATAACCTTTGGCTTCTTTAAAATTAGTTGGTTCTTCTTCATACAGAGATCCTACAAATAAGCATAAGGTTATTGTGCAATTATTGAGTTGAACCTTATAATTTTTGAGATAATTTGGCTACCTTGTCTCCATTTTTGATCTTCTTATTGCTGGCTACACATCATCTTCTATTCTTTGTGCATTTTGTCTTGGATCCGAGGGATGCATTTCTACTTCATCATCATTTAATGCTTGCAAATTAATGTTGGGAAATAGTGGCTCCAAATTATTACCATTGCCATCAAAATTATTATTTTCAACAGATGATTTTTGGTAGGGTGAGCAAAAAAAAATCGAAATTAGGGGTAACCGTAAAATCGATCCGAAAGCAAATCTTTTTTTACAAATAACCGATCCGATGAACTCAAATATGGCTTTTAATTTTTACATTATATATATATATATATATATATATATATACACACACACACACACACACATACATGTGTGTGTGTGTATATATATATGTGTGTGTGATTTTTATTTTTATACCTTAATTTTTTATATTTTTCTATAAAATTTATATAATAGTTTAAGCTAAATTTATATTATTTTATTTTTTTAATTATATAGTAATATTTATATATAATATCCAATTGACTTTTATATATGTTATTTTTTTTATCATATATTGATTTTCATATTTTACTTAATAGCATTTAATTACATTTTCTTATATTCTCAACTTTTCTCCCTTCAGTACTCTCCTGATCCAATCATTATAGACTTGAGTTTCAGAGTGTTAATGCCCAGTCCTCTCAAACTAGCTTCTTTTCCTCCTTTGCAGGGTCCATTCTTGACTTACTTGATCGATCACTACTGGAAATCCCTATGAGTCCTGTGAATAACTCCAGAGCTATAAATAACTACCGAAAATCTCGTAGGGTCTGTAAGGTCTCATAGAACTATTCAAGAATTTTTTAAAATATTTTGAAACATGGACCTAATGTTTCTCATATCCCTTGGGACATCTAAATCTACCAAAAAATCCTAAAAATTCTTTATTTTTAGAAAATAATTCTCAAACTCGTTTTATCATAGTGCCAATTTTTATGAAAATTAGATACTAGTTCTCTTTTAAGATATAATACCTAATTTTATTGGCAAAATCTATTAAACCTAATTTTTGCACAATACTTAGGGATTGCAGCGGGATAGATATTTTCGAGTACCTTATTTGATCCATCTCTAATAGGATGGGTTTTGGTAGCGTTTAAATAACTTTGGGACGAGTTCATGTATTGATTTCATTACCCATGCCTTTGGGTACTTGCTACCCAAATCCGTTTATGAAATTGATTATTATTTAATTAAAGAATATTTATACTCCTCTATTATGTATAAAATTTAATTTTTTATTTTTTTTATTATATTGAAGTATAATTTGTATTTATAAAGTATGTAATACACATTTTATTAATTAAAATTTACGATATTCAATTAAATATATCAATAATTTAATTAAAAATTCTATTTTATGCAGGTTCGGATATTTATTCGATAATTATAAATGGATTTGGGATAAATATAAATTGTGTGATAATTGGGTTTGGATTAGGATCGGGTATGGTGACTTTCACGGGTATTCCATCCGTTAATATTAAAATAGTGTTAAATAATAAACCTATAATAACATGTTAGAAAGATATTTTTTTTTTTAAGAATTAAGTTAGATAATTTTTATATTAACACGAAATTTTATTGTTACAAAAATTATAATTGAATAAACAATTTTGCAAATTATCCATGAATAGCACAATATATTGGGAAATGCGCTAGCCAATGCCCGGGGAAGTATTTGAATTCCACGGCCTGAGCAAAATCTAGACCGCTGAACTTTAGCTCGTGCAGGTATCAGCAGCCATATGAGTCACATGAGATGAATAGAAGTATAAAATCAGAAAGATATATCACATCAATGTAAATAAATCCCAAGAATCAAATAGTCCAGGTGATTCTAACATATTCAGATTCATGATTATCAACAGGAGACGAGGCCTTTGGATGGACCTTATTGTACAACAGTGACTTGATACATCACAGCTAACCCAACTCCAGGTACAATTTAGTCAGAAAAACAAACTGAGATTCATGTAAAAAGGAGTGTGAGATATTAAAGAGATATCAGGTACTAGGTAGCTTCCTCCTATTGGAACTGAACTAAGGAACTAGATTTGACATTTTTCTTATCAAGATGTATTTTCCTACTCTCTTTGAGACTACTGTTTATTAAGCTTCGCCTACGTACTTCCACGCACAATTTTTTGCCTTTGGAAGTATCAGTAACACTGGTTAAAACAGAAAAAGAAACCTCTTGGTTTGTCTTCCATTGGGGCCTTTGGTGTTTCCCCCGAATCATCCCTCACAGCCATTAAAGAACTTGTACCGGGGGATTCTGGTGCCAATACAGCATTTTCTGAAGTGAATATCCGGGCAGGGATTACTGGCTCTGGCGGTGAAACGGTGGAAAGATAGCGCAGAAGCATCTGTATTATCTGGCTGAAATTTGGTCGAGCATTTGGATCTTCTTGCCAGCAGGAGGTCACTATCATTGCCAAATCCTCTGGAAGGTTATCTGCGCTAGGTCTCACATTCTGAAACATGTAAAGACCTTAAATCATGATGTATCCAAAATGCGACTTTGCTACATAATTGATATTTGAAGTTTGAAGCACCATATATTCCATCAAGAAGAGTTCTC
Source organism: Excoecaria agallocha (assembly GCA_037975025.1). NCBI lineage: Eukaryota > Viridiplantae > Streptophyta > Magnoliopsida > Malpighiales > Euphorbiaceae > Excoecaria > Excoecaria agallocha. The sequence goes on from CM075810.1 coordinate 9,784,443, forward strand.
TGACACTGATATTCCATCAAGAACACAAAAACTACTTAACACTGGTTAAACAGTGTCCCCGTGCCATGATGCACGAATACAATTTCCTCATATCAAGTTCCAAGCCTTTCAAGTGGTGATTCATCATGTAATCTTCCATAGGCGCTAACTCGGCATAAATGGTTGTCATTTAAGTTTCCTCAAGCTAAATAAACATTCAGGAAATTGCTTCAATGTAAATATGTAGTGGAAACAGCATTGTTTACCTTAAAAGCAGCAGCATATGCCGCCTGTAAATTTGACATGCCTTCAAAAGGCAATTTATTGTGAATAAGCTCCCACAAGACAATTGCAAAGCTATAAGCATCTACCTTGTGATTGTAATGCTTTTTCTCACCATGCCTTAATGTGACAGTGCTGTAAAGCTGTCACCATAGAGATAAGTCATCGATCAGTGTGTAAAAATGTAAAGCATACTGCTAAAATAGGAAAATTTATCTGGTCAAAAGCTTTTCATTATCAAAATTTATTACCTCCGGAGCCATCCAACGGTATGTCCCTGTTTCAGCAGTCATCATCTCTGTTAACGACTCTTCTCTGGCAAGACCAAAATCAGCAAGTTTAACTGTTTTACGGTCGACAGTCAAGATTAAATTCTCTGTGAAAGGTACAAGAAACAAATTAGTCAGGATCATGCCTTAATCTCAGCAGGAACTCATTTTCCAGTATGTAAAAATTTTAAGCAAAAATGTGGTTAGAATCTTTAGAAAATATTCAACTCTTCCCAAATCATATCAACATAACCTAGTAAAAGAAACCACAGATTGACTTATTATCAGTTGTGACTTTTATATCACTGAACAAAATGTATCACTTTGCAGATGATAAGGAAATACGCAAAAATGATTATCTGAAAATTTGATTCTTAGTTTCAACCTCAACTAATTCTTCATGTCAAAATAACTGGGAAGGATATATGAATTATTTTCTCCATTTCAGATGTAGAACTTGGAAACATCTAACATTTGATACATTCATATCCATCTAAAGTACCATGATTTCTAATATACTTGATACTAATATGCTTGATATTGAACTTTTTCAAGAAAAAAATAAAATTAACTCCTCTAGCAGCTCATTTTGGCATTGTCAGAAAGAAGCAGTGCGATGTTATAAGTGAAGATCTAAAGAAAATACATCATAAATTGTCAGATATAAACAATGCCAAAAACACAGCAGTCTCTTGAATGCCTTTAAATCTACTTCTACTTTCCATCATGTCTAATTCCTGACTACCTTCCAGAGCTAATCAACATGCACACTAGCAACTAACATAGCACAAAACCTCATGCACAATGCAATCATTTCTGTGAAATAAACTGAACTCTATTATGAATTAGTGAAATTGACATATAAGCATATAGCATTAAATTTATTGAACTGATTTTTTATGAATATTTAAGTTACCGTTTCCCAATCATTCAAAAGAGATAGAATAACTGGGTATACAATGTCATTTGTTAGGTATTCGAAATATACAAATATTCACAGATCACATGCATAATATGGATTATGGAGTTCCCTTTGTCAATGACATTTATGGAAATAAATTAAAGTCAATGAAAAAGCAATTGGCCAGCTATTGAATGAAATTGGTCTTAGTTCTTCATTACCGGCAAATTTTTAGTGTGCTGATCAAGGTTCTCTTCATATTACCTCCAATCCCATGTTTCATGAAGAAACTGGGCATATTGAAATTGATTGTCATTTTGATAATAAAAAGATTTGGCCTAAGTATGTTTCTATAGGATAACTTAAAAACTGGAGATCAAATGGGAGATATTTTCGCTAAAGCACTTAATGGAGCTTGAGTTGATTGTGTTTGTAACAAGTTTGCCATGATTAACATCCATGCTCTAGCTCAAGGGAGATTGTCATAAAATAAGAAATAAATGTGTAAATATTCCTATGTTTGATTGGCACAGTTATATGGATCTTTATTATCATCCTATTTAAGGTTTTAGGTTGTATGTGTATGTATGCTGTATTATGAATGAAAGAAGTGTGAATTTGCTTTCCCAATTACAGGGCTTTCAAGTGAAAAAACATATGCAAAAACCTGAAACTCAGAATTAATGTTAAATATTATCTCTGCTGAATCATAGTGAAAAGAGATCTTATAAATAATGCATATTAACGACATGCTAAAACTACATTTTGAGCAGGTAACTGTTTTTTACATGCAAAAGAAGAATGTGTGCGCACACACGCATACACACTCTAACAATAGAGAGAGGCATCATATGTGTCTCAAAACTAATCACTTGAAAGATTTTGAATTTAAGATGTTTAAATTAAAATCACACGTAAATTTTTACTCAATTGAGAACTAAGGTGTTGGACAACAGTCTATAAGACATGTATTTATGCAAAAATTATAGAAAGACAAATGATAGGAACATAGTATATTGACCTTTTGTTGAGGTGACACTCCAATTATTCTATTCAACAAGTCAGTCCAACATGCGCAAAAAAAGATATGAAAAACTAGAGTGCAAATAATGACAATGTAGTTGAACCGTTTAGTGAATTTAAAAAATTCAAACAAAACATTTGAAACTTCATTTACTTAAAATTTCAGTAAGATACCAGGTTTTAAGTCGCGATGAATGATTCCATGGGAGTGTAAGCATTCCATTGCATGAGCTATGTCAAGTGCAAAACCAATTGCCACAGGCATTTCTAGGCATCTTGGTCGCATGTTCAGCAGGTACTTACGCAATGTACCCCCCAACAGAAGCTCGGTTACTATCACCATGACAGGTTCTTTGCAAGCACCAATGAACTGTTAATGGAAAGCAAACCCATTATTGTGTATATGATCACTTCAACCATTAAACCCAAAGTGCGGAACATCAAGTCAAGAAGAAGAGGCATTTTAATTTTATGTCAATGAATTTTTTTTTTTTTGGCTTATATGCTAACCTTCACTAGGTTTTTGTGTTGAACTCTAGATAACATTGCAACCTCTCTGGCAAACCTTGCTTCTCTCTTGGCGATCTCTTCTGGGGTTTCTCCTCTATGAACAACTTTAATAGCAACATTTTGATTCTTATACCTATTAAAAGAAAAATAATCTATAAATTAAATGACGAAATGAATGTGCAAGGAAAGGCACCATCAATCAAATGATCTTAACACGAACAAACTCAAATTTGTCTTCTTAACAACAGCAACACAAAATTCTTCTAAATTGATTTGATCAGCAGGTATGTAAGCAATGATTTTGCACACTTGACCAGGCAAAAGAAAAACAATTCCCACAAAACAGTACTGGGTTGAGTTCAAATATCCTAGAAAATCCTGCTATAAAGTGAATCAAAGCTCAATAGTTGTAAAACGGATATCAAAAAATATGAGTTTGACTTACTTCCCCTCATAAACTTTGGCATGAGCACCTTCACCAATCTTGGGTCCAACAAAGAGAAGCTTAGGATCAATCAGCCACTTATCATCCAAATTGAACTCTCCGGAATAAAACCCATTACTAGATCCCATTTCTTTCTTTCAACTCTATATCAGCTAATGAAGTACACCATCTATTGACTAAGAAAAGAAAACCCTTTTTTTCTATATCACCATTTGAAAAACTTAAAAAGCTGAGTCAAGTTAAAAGAAATTAAAAAAGATAAAAACTAGAAATGAACATGCCCTTATATTGTACCCCAAAATCACGCCTTGCAGATCCAGAAAGATGAACATTTGTCTTTAAGTAGGTGCCAAAGAATAAAACCCCACATGTTTCAGAGAAGCTCAACAACAGAAGAAGAAAATAAAATGATGGAATTATTAAAAACGAGAAGCAGCTCTGGCAGGAAACAGAGAAATGGATAAAAGCTTATGGGGAAGTGAAGAAAGTGGCAGAAATTATCAATGGAGGATTGAAATTTGAAGTTAAAAGGTAAAAGGGGAAGGACCCAGATTGAGATTTGGTGTGATTTAGAGGTAGAAACTAGAAGGATTAGTTCTTTAGAAGATGTACCTCTATCTACGCGTATGAAAATGGTGTGTCCCTTTGATCTGCAGATAAAGCCGCGCAGGATATAGGTCTCTGTCAGACAACAGTAGTGGGCTTTTATTATATTTTGTTTTCTACAAAAAGAAAATAAAATAAGACAGAAACAAAGAGAGAGAAAGAAGAGGAGAGAGATCGGTGCCAATGAAGAAGATATATACAATTTTTTACATTATTATATGATTGTGTCTTTGCCTTGCTGCTTCCAAGTGCAACAACTCTAATGTTGCAAGAAAACTTTGCTTCCATTTGAATTTTTTCACAATTATTGAAATTTCTATCAAAATTTATGGTGATGATTATTTCACTTAAAAGACTTTTTTTTTAATTACAATTTTGAGAGCTAACGAAATGAAATTTGAAGCTGATCGGTAATTTTTAATAGAAAATAAGGTTTGTATTTAATATCTTTTAATATATTGATATTAATTTTATGGTAATGAATATACCTAAAAAATTATTCGGTCAATATTTGACTGAAATTAATCGTGCAATTTATTTAATAATATAATGCCATATAACATGACTTAGCTTTGCCTATCATAAATAAATTTGGAAAGAAATTCAATAGTATATGAGAGAGAAAAATGAAGTTGCACATGGCTATCAACACTTCATATGCGGACATTGCCTTCCAAATCTTAGGGCTTTGTTTGTTTTCTTTTCCATTTTTCTCATGTGTTCCTTTGGACTTGTTGATTCGTTGCCATTTTTACCTTGCAGTTGTTGTCATTTACAAGGAAGAAAGTTAGATTAGAAAGATATTTATGGCTATTAGTATGTGTTATTCATTTTTAATTTTGATAAATATCAACTAATTGGGGTATTGTCCTTCCAATGAAGTCTGAGTTAAAAGACTCGGTGGTCAATTGTTCTTATTTTTCTTTTTTTTTTTTCTTTAATATCTTCTATTTATTTTTCTTCCTATAAACTTATAGTCATTTTAGCTAATTTTTCAAATTAAAAAAAAACTTTTGTATTAGAGAATCCAATTATGATGTTAATGTTTTGGGTGTTACTTGGATACACTGAATTATTCTCTGAATTAGGTAAATACTGTTAAAAAATAGAACAGGAACTACAAGCTTAATAAGAGAATAATTTGAGAGTGAACCGATACTTTTGTTGAGAAAATGGTATATATTTATTTAATTCATTTAATACCTTTATATAGGCTTACAAAGACACTCATGTTTTCTTAACCAACAGTCCCACTAACATTAAAAATTAGAAAAATGTATCTGCAACTCTAAAAATTAGGAAAGATATCTACAATTGAAAAATAATAAAATAACAACCCAACGCAATAAAATAGCTATTTTGCAGACTTGGTCAAAAACCAATAAAGTTGATGTTATACAACTTTAACATCCCCTCTCGACATCAGCTCCCATTCTTTTAGCCATGCCTAGTTGTTGATAAAAACTTTCAAGCTTGTTGACATTTAAACCTTTTGTAAAAAGGTCTGCTACTTGATCCTCTATTTTAATATGCTTCTTCTCCTAACTTCAACACATAACTAGTAGTTGAACAACGAGTGTCATGATCACCTGCGTAATCAACATCACAATAACCATACAACTTGCAATTTCACCTTTCTTGTACAAAAGACCATAATCAATTGTACTTTTCACATATCTCAACATGCTTCAAACAACTTCCATGCGAGACTTCTTAGGATTTTGCATGTAACGACTCATAACACTAGTTGCAAAAGAAAGATATGGTCTAGTTAAAGTTAAGTATATCAAACTACTTACCAACTGTCAATACATCATCACATCTTTCAGATCTTTCCCTTCATGCACACACATTTTTGCATTTGATTCAATCGGTGTTGAAATTGGCTTACACTGTAGCATTCCAAACTTCTTCAACAAATGTTTTGAATACCAATGCTAATGAAGAAGAATTCCTCCTCCCTCAATACGATCAATCTCCAGACCAAAAAAATGCTTGAGCTGTCCAAGTTCTTTCATGTGAAAATGAACTGACAAATTCTCCTTTGTTTGAAGAATTTCTTTTTCATTATCACCAGTTATGACTAAATCATCAATATAGACCAGCACAATCGCTAGCTTTCCACCATTGATTATGACAAATAAACTTGAATCTGCAGATGTAACAAGATAACTATTTTGAGTTAAAAATTCAGCAAGCTTACCATACTAGGCCCTTGGCGACTGCTTTAATTCACAGAATGCTTCTGTAGCTTGCAAACATATTCAGGGTGTTCTTGGTTCTAAAAACCAATTGGTTGAACCATGTAAATCTCTCGATCCAACTTACCATGTAAAAATGCATTCTTAACGTCCATTTGCCATAAATTTCAATCTTTGCTAGTTGCGAGTGCAAGCAAAACACATACCGTCATAAGCTTTGCCACTAGACTAAATATTTCATCATAGTCTAGTCCATATTGTTGTGTGAACCCTTTGGCTACTAGGTGTGCTTTATGCCTTTCAATTGATCTATCTGTGCAGCGCTTTATTTTGTAAACCCATTTGCATGAAATAAACTTTACATCTTTTGGCTTTGGCACCATCTCCTAAGTTTAATTTTTTTCTAATGCAGCAATTTCTTCTTCCATTGCTTTAGTCCACAATAAATTTTGAGCTACTTCTTCAAAGGTTTATGGCTCTTTTGCAAATTCAACTTCAAATGTTGCTGCATTGCCATATTTGGGATTTGATCTCCGAATCCATGCTGACCTTCTAAGTTGAGATTGAAGGGTTAGAATTTCTAATTCACTTGTCCCACCTTTTAATTCACAAGGCTGCTGGTACACACTGTTTTGCCAAGAATTATGAATTACTCATTGTTCGACATCACCATCTTCACTTGATTTAAATTTAGCAATTTGCAACTCATTTTTCAGATTAGTTAGGTTTGGTAATATCTCCTAATCTGACGACCACCATGAAGATGCTTCATCAAATACAATATGTCGTGATGTATAACACCTTCTAGTTGTAGGGCCACATTATTTTCACCATTTTCTTTGACTATTATAGCCCACAAAAATACATTTAACGGCTTTTTTTTATCAATCTTGCTACGTAAATGATTTAGAATAAAAATATAGCACACACATCTAAATACTCGAAAATAGCTAACATTAGCTTTCATATTCCATAACTTTTTAAAAGAGCCATCTCTTTAATCCGGATTTGATTCTTGGAGGTCCGCTTTTAAGATCTAAGATCAGATATAAGGCTTACTTAATTCATAAATTGGTTACTTTGCAATAAAAAAGATCAAATCCAAATTATTATTGTAGTCAACCTATGATGGCGTCTACTAATAAGCTTAAAAAGATAGGTATCATAGAGTCACCACCCAATAGAACATCGAAAAGTTAGTCTTGATCTTTTGATGCCTAAATAAAGATTGATGTTCAGAATATCATTCTTATTAGGCATCTTGATTATGTGTTATTTTATAATTAAGTTTTAAGATTAATCCTCTCTCCTCTATCACACAATGCAAATGATAGAAATTAAAGCATTCAAATCAAACAAAAAGGCAAAAAATAAATAGTTAAAGTAAAGTCCTACTTAAATTATTACATAAGCAAATTGTCCAACATAAAAGAATAATATATAAAAGAAAAATCATACATAAAATGGGCTATTGATTAGTTTCAAAATGTTGGTTCTCTTATGTATATTTATAAAAAAAAATATTTTATTATATTGAGTGAATTTTTGGGTTAGAAATTAGACATTGGTTCATTTTTGTTAAGAAAATCCCAATTTGATTAAAAAAATATTTTTGAATGAATTTTGATTCAACATGCGAAAACCATATTTTTTTACTACCTATTACATCCTTCAAAATAATAATACATTCAAATGAATATAATAAATTAATAAGCAATAAATAAATAAAATGAGCAAAAAGAGAATTAAGAACTTTCATGGAAATTCTCTAAAGTGTTTTGACCTTTCAAGCTCTAAAACCCAATGCAATAAGTTTAAAATGATCACAAAATAACAAAAAAGGTAAATAGTTAGTATTGTAACAAAAAAAATAAATAAAAAAGTAAAATAAAATAAAATGCATTTTAGAATAAGAACAATTAAAGAAGCAGAATGCGAAAAAGTATAAAATATAATTAAAATAACACCAAAAATTGTAATGCCCCAAAACTTGAGTCGCTTGAGAATGTGATATTATATTGGTGGGTATTATTTTAAAGGCCTTTAAATTAATAATTTGAATCAAAATACATTTTATAAATCAATAATAAGAAAAATAAAATAAATAATATAATAATAATAATAATAATAATAATAAAATAAAGGAAAATGACAAATTCTGGAATGTCTAAAAATATCAAAATGAAATACTATGGCCACAATTTACAAGGGGGTAATAACAAAACAAAAAGGAAAAATACAAAAAGAAGAGAAAAAAAAAAGAAAGAGGGAAAAGGGGGGAAGGGTTAGAAGTGGAGATTAAAGGGGAGGAGAAAGGAAGGGACGGCGTCACTGTCAGCAAAGCTTACATCATCGCTGGCTCGTAATCGCCGGACCAACCGCAATGTCTCCATTTACCAAAATTGGTGTTGCCTTTCTGTTGTCCCGTTCTTCCCTCTCCTTGCCGAAAGCTTCTTTCTCTCCCTTCAGCGAACCACAACGGCAAACGGTGACACCATTTACACTGGTGAATCCCCTAAGGTAAGGCATTTACCTTAACAACCTTTGTCCACCTCTAATCGCTAGCAATGTATAGATCAAAAAGGAATGAAACGGATGGTTTTTCAGTAGATCCCGACCAAATGGCAAAGCATTTGAGTGTGTGATCACTGTCATTGGACTCCTCTCAATGTTAGCTGCCTTTAGGTGATTTTGGTCCTACGTTGATGAAGCTCCGGTCATGTTCTTGTTGGGCTCCGACGAGCACAGTGATCGATAAAAAGGGAAGAAAATGCAAGAAATGATTCTATGGGTATGTGACTACTAAAATTGCCTCTGTAAAAAATTATTAAATTAAATTTTGAAATTTGGTTAAGAATTGTTTTATTTCTTTAAAATAAGTGTTTGTTGCTGTGTGATTTATTTTGGATAATATATTTGTTGGTTTAGTCTTGCTAATTTAAGATTTAGTTTTGAGTTTTAATATTTTGTTGATAATTTAAATTTAATAGGTAAAGGAGTATGCCAATGATATGAACTCGTGTTTTTCTTTTTTTTTTTTGTAAATTGAGATAGTTTTTAACACTACAAGAAAAATACAATTTAGCAACGAAAATTAGCAACAGAAATTTTCGTTGCTAATCTGGCGGTTGCTATTTTTTAGCAATGGAATTTCGTTTCCGTTGCTAAATTTAGCAACGGAAAATTAATTCCGTTGCTAAATTCAACCAACTCATTTTCGGTGAATTGGTAATTTTTAGCAATGGAATAGTCTTTTTCGTTGCTAATTTTAGAAACGAAAATATCTATTTCGTTGCTAAAATTAGCAACGAAAAAGACTATTCCGTTGCTAAATTTAGCAACGGAATTTGATATTTTTGTTGCTAAAATTAGCAACGGAATTGATATTTCCGTTGCTAACTTTAGCAATGGAAAAGTAATTTTGGTTGCTAATTTTAGCAACCAAAAGTCAATTTTGTTTTTTTATAAGCTGCATAATTTTATATATATACAAAATGAGACTAGTTCTTATGCTTTAATTTTAAAGCATAAGAAAAGGAAATGTTAAAGCTTTTAAGGGAATAAATTATAGTTCTGATGTGGAAATCAAGTAGGGATTTGTGACAAGGTAGTCATTTGAATTTACACCAGTAGTCTAGGCTAATACATAATTTTGTATATGCTTAATGAGACTAGTTGCTAGTCAGAAGCCCTCTCATGTAGCAATTATGGCTAACAAATAGTGTTTGGCCATGTATTTACTTCAAAAGATTTAACAAGCCTATTATAGAACAAGGCAGATTTAACAAGGCTGAGCAATTTAGTTTATTTGTAGCTCTTAAGGCATTTGTATTCAAAAAATAAAGGTATTGCATTTTGCACAGATTCAGCTAGTCAAGGTAATGCATGACACCTATCTTGCAGACTCATATGATGTTTAGCAAAAAGAAAGATCACCAAAAAGAGTAAAGAAAATAATACCGGACGAGGGGCAACTGAGATAGTCAGGAATCTAAAACCATGCATATCCTCCAGGGTCAACTGAAGTACAGCAGATGGCGGTGCTTGTTCAGTCTGACTTTTAGGTTCAATCTGATAAGCAAGCAAAACATTCAGAAAATACAGCGAATTTATCATCCATACTTAGACCACTATAGTCTATCAAAACTCTGATAGCATGATACTTTTGACCTCCACTTGATTAGCATATATGATTACCATTACAATTCATAAGACACCGGAAACAACATATAGAGCAATAAAAGAAAACCAGCCATAACAGCCCTTAAAGAATAAGAGAAAACTAGCCAAAGCTACAAATTTACACTTATCCATAATCTCATTAAGGATTATGGATAAAATCAACAATTACCAACAATTTATCATCAGAATTATAGATAATAAAAAACCCTAAATTAAATTAGAATTTGAGAAGAAATGAAGAAATCTAACATAAAAAGCCTAAATGGATTATTTTTACGGTCCAGACTATTTTGGTCATAACTTTTGCTACAAGTGTCAGATTTCTTATTATAATATATTTTTGAAAATTTCGTTTCGAGATGGTCATTTGTTAATAAGTAAAGCTCTTGTAATAGCATTTTTTGGGCCCAAAAAGTGACGTTTAGGTTGCCATTTTTCAGTTTAAAGTTTTTAGGGTTTATCAAGGACATTTGGTCTTTTCTTGTTTTCACTCATATAAATTATTTTCTTTTCCTAATTCAAGTGAAAGGAATCCATATCTTAATCACATAATTTAATAATAAATTTAATTAAATCTATGGAAAATCCTAACCACTATCTTTTATATACCAAAACTATGGACAATTCCTTATCACAAAACATAATCTTTGGCAATACTTTATATGCATGAAGCCATAAAATACTCGAAAAGTACTATAATTACCTTTTTTAATTATAATAATATTTAAAGATATTTTTTCTAATATGCAATAAAAGAAGTAAAAGAAGGCAAATACATCAGATCGTGTATAACAGTTGAAAATGGAATGTTCAATTAAAAAAAATAATCAATCCACTTTTGATGCATTGGCTTATAAACACATTATCATGGCTTGTCTTGAATGCGCCATTCTTTCTAACATTTTAGAATGCCCAAATGTTAAAAGACATTGCAGTTAACAAAAATACAGGGGTTAAAAGTTCCTAGTAGTTCAAGGTGTATTTAATATGGACCAAAATCAAAGTTACTGCTAAAACAAGCTATTGTAAAAAGGATAAGTTAGATATAGAGGAGAGAAAAAAGCAGGTGGAATGGGCAAAGCAGTGATTAAAGCTGAAAAAAATAACTGCCACATAGCTACACTGACGGCCACTAAGATTCATTATACAAGTTACAATATAATTCTAACCTTAGAAATAAGTGGCAGTTTCTTCGGCATAATTCCTCCATACTTTTTCTTCACCACTTCTTCCTAAAGAAAAAATTTACACCCAAAAGAAAATCCTGAATGATAAAAACTCTTGAATTACATAACAAATTTCCCTAAACATGCAATAATTATATGTACAAGAAACCATCCATCTAAATAAATCAGAACCTCCTATTTAGATGAAGGCAGGGAATTTTTATTATCAGCAACATTTCCATCAACGTGCTCTTTGACACCTTGCATGTCTGCCATAATGTCGTTCTATGATATTTCTGTTGCGTATATGATGTTTACACTAAAACAGCAAGTTGTTTTAGTGTAAACATCATATACACAACAATTTCAATCCAAATCAAGAAATTAAATTAAATAACCTATTAATAATATAACAGAGGTTTAGCAAAAAATTGAAAGCCAACTCAAATATTTCCCTATAATCTTCCTTATTTTTCTCATAATAGGAAAAAAATCCATAAATGACGTGATTAATTATGGGTTTTCCATGCAATAATTAAACTAACATGAATTTTGTTTTCTTCTAATTTGATAAATCTAGAACAAAATGAATACTAAATTTCTCAACTGAAACATGACAAAGAAAGAAAAAAGATAAATTAAATAAAAAAATTAGATCAACACAATACAAAGATGAAATGATCGGGATTGAATAAACCCTAGCTCCGTACCTCGAATCGAAGTATCTGAAAGAAAGAAAGCGAAATTTGAAGAGAGAGAGAAACTGATATGTGGATTTTTCACTAATTGAAAGAGAAATTTCCAGATTTAATAATAAAAAATAATATCAATGTTTATATATGGTGTTGAGGATGAATAGAAGATGAAGTGAGAGGATGATATCGATCCCAGATCGTGAAGAGAAGAACAAAAATGAAAGAAATAGGGTTTTTTTCTATATATATTATTTTTTAGCAACGAAATTTAATTTCGTTGCTATTATAACAACGATTTCAAATTTAGATTTCGTTGCTAAATTTCATCCAAAATTTTTTCTGCAGACATATTTAGCAACGAAAATTAGATTATGTTGCTATTTTAGCAACAAAAATTAGATTTTGTTGCTATTTTAGCAACGAAATTTAATTTTCGTTGCTAAATTTCATCCCAAAAAATTTTCGCTATTAAATGCCGCTATATTTAGCAACGAAAAATTAGATTATAACTAATTTAAGTAGTAATTAAATTCTAGTAAAATATAATTAAAGAATTGGCTAATTAAGATGTAAAAAAAATGGTGAGGATATTTAAGATTTAGAACATGTTAGATCAAATATATACATATATATATATATATTTAGAAATTTTACAAGTACCTAGTTGATCTATTTGACAAATATATATAATAATGAACATTACCAAGGTAGAGAATTTGGGCTTTTACTTGTGTAATAGATTAATGTGTATGTATATAAGATGATGTATAAACATATTATATTTATATTTTGATTGTATTGCTATGACACAAAGAATGCAATGTATGGGATATTTGCTAACTTACTTATATAGTTAAAATAAGAGAAGGGACTTTGCCTATATTAATCAATAAGCATCTAATTTGAAAATAGAAATTTGAAGTGCTATAATGAACTTTAGGGTTGTAGAATTACGTAATTCTGATTTCCTTCATGGGATACGTAGGAAGCTTGAGAATTAGCATCTCAAATTTGAACCAAATTGTAATAATGTGATCAGGAATTTCTGGCTTGTAAATGTATGTTTATCGAGATAACATATTTATGTGTTATATTCTAAATCTATAGCTACAATTACTAGAAATTTTGGTAACTAAAATAATTTATGTGCATATATGTTTATTCGTATCGTGTTAATGTTAGTGTTTATGAAACCAATTGGTTTCAATTGCTTATCTTATTTATTATATAACCCAAGGTTTAAAATGTAAGTAAGAGTGAAATTCCTTTTGATGTAATTACGACCAAATATATGTGATAATTGAGTAATTGATTAATAATAATAATAATAATAATAATAATAATGACTTTATTGCCCATAATACATGATAGAAATCATGGATATAATATAATTGACCGGCCATAAAGATGAAAATTCAGTTGAGTATTTGATTAAATACAATTCATAATGTAAATGAAAGAAAACCTATAGATATAGAGGGATTGCAATGCCAGGTATCGACCATTCACGATTTGGTGTAAAAAGAGCAGTGTCAGGTTTTAACCTCTTTTTACACTTGGATGGAGTGCTGTGTCAGGTTTCAATCACTCCAATTCAAAAGACTTTCCAAATGTAATTCAAAAATATAAAATTAATGAGAATCTGAAAATTTATACAAATAAAGGCAGTGCTCGATTGTGGCCCTTCATAATTTGGTGTAAAAAGAGCATTATCAGGGTTTGACCTGTTTTTACATTGGGATGGAGTGCAGTGTCAGGTTTTGACCACTCCAATCCAAATAAATATAGGGATGGAGTGCGATGTCAGATTTCGACGACTTTAATCGAAATAGGCCTATAAGACCTTAGTCCCATGCATCCAATTTAGCGAATTTCTTCAAATTACTTTATGCAGTAAATGTTATATTTGAATAAAAAGGATAAGACTAAGTGTTCTTGCAAATTAATGAGTAATGTACGTGCATATGTTTTAGTAATTTAATTATAGCATACTGTATGACATTAAATGATTTATGGGATGTATATGGGAATTTAAATGCTTTGTTTAAACATATTGAGTTACTTATTAATTAAATAAGACTATATGAATAGATAATAAGTTGCTTATTTTCTGTGATATGCATTATTTAAAATTTGTATATCTATACATATTAAATGGAGGTTTGAGCATAGCATGGAAAATGTATATATAATCTACATATATATGGATTATAGAACTAGGATAACACTCGATATCCGGTCTGTTTATATCATCAAGTTTAAGGTGTTACATTATGTGTGTGTATATGTATTGAGCTATGAAAATGTGTAGAGAAGTATTTAAGTATGTAATATTAGAATTATAAAGTTAAGATTTATTAGTATATGATTAGATTTTTAACCAGATTTATACGTAAAGGTTATAAGAGTTTGGTAGCATTTTAATGCCGTGCCTAGGTCATTTGTAGGCATTACATGTATTTATGAAAATTTGTAATTTTTGTTGGCATGTATATATAAGATTTATATTAAATAGTATGTAATTAAGGAAGTTATGGATATCATGCGATGGAGTTTTGATAGATAATTGTGATGGTTGTGATTGATTGATGAATGTATTTTAAAAGTGATTATATGAATTGAATGGAGTTTTGGAAAGTTGGAGGAAATTATTGGGAGTATAAATTGTTTATTATGCAGGAGGTTAGGTTATAATGCAGTCATCGTACCGCCAAAAATTTTATCACTTGAACAGTAACTGACCAAATAAATAATGAAATTTCGATGAAATTCTTAATGAATTAAGTAGGATGAAATTCATGATAAATAAATTATATTTATCCTAATTTAGGAAATAATTTAAGAATATTATAATTAGCACCGCTAAAAAGAGGGATAATCCGATACTCGCACCAAAGTTTGGATTTAAGGTGTCACAAAAATATAATGAATCATGCAAATACGATTAATGTAATAAGACATGCCAAATCTAACTATGATAATTAAATACACATTTAAAACATGTCAATTAATTAATTAATCATAAAATACAGAATTTTGATAAAAAAAATGAATTATGCATCAATGGTGAAAAATCCTAAAATATACCGAAATTACGCTAACGCGTTAAAAAATGCAATTAAAACATGCAAATGATTAAATTAACAATAAAAAACTGATTTAAATCAAGAAAGAGAAAACATGCATCGATGGAAGAATAGATCTAAATCACGCAATCCTAGATGTATTATCACATACATGGAAAATATCATAGCATAACAAAAGCATCGAAGCTAAATCAAAATAAAATAAAATTGTATAATGGCATAAGCAAAGTTAGTTAAAGACATACTTTCATGGCACAAAATCAAAACAAATAATTAAACAACACTTTCACATAATAAATCATAACAAAATACCCTTAAAAGGGTTTCACAACCTAGATCTAAACATATGTGATAAAAAATACGATGTAAATAAACTTAAAAAACTAAATCTACAACATTTAAGAAAAAAATTTATGAATTCAAATCTACCAGAAACTAGATCAAGAGATAAATTAGCCTAGTAATATTACCTTTAGCGTTTAGTTTTACGAATATGTTGTTTACTAAAGATTGAACTGTTGGATCAAAGTTAGTTTTGGTTGGTAGCTTCTTAACACCCTAATATTCATTCTGAATGGTGGAGATCGAATTCTAAAACTTGGAGATTATTTCGTGGCTCCGAGATAGAATACTCAAATGAAAACATATTTCTCTACCTTGTTTTACCAATCTATCATTTTCCAGGGATCAAACCATTGGATCAAGTTTATTTTTAGACATTATCCCCTTAACACCCCAATATTTATTTTGAACGGTGAAGATTAGATTTTAAGATCTGGAGATTATTATGTGGCTCCAAGATAGAATCTTAAAAAAATTAGGGCAAGAAAAATGAATGCCATCTAGAATATTACCCTCGGTTGCTTTTTAGAAGGTTAGGGAATTATACTTCAAGTCCTCTCTAATTGATCTCCACAACTGACAAAAAATAATAAAAAAATATATTGGTGTTGTGTAAAGATTTAATTGATTTTCTTTTTATTCTTAAAAGAAAAAATCAATTTTTTATTCTTAAGAATTTATGGCTTCTTTTCTCTGGGTTCTCAAGAAAATTGGATTTTTTTTTGCCACCAAAAAAAAAGAAAAAGAAGAAGATGAAGAGGAGAAAGAGAGCCCTTCTTAAAAAACCCTAGGATTTTCCTTTTTGTTTGAGTGAGTTTTTTAATCCCCCTCAAACTTTTTTAGGACATTAAATCAATTTAAAATTTCTATTTTTGAGGCTTAAATCCGTAATATAATTCCCAAAGATTGAAGATCGCATGATGGATGGGTTTTTATCATGATAGACAAGTGTCTGTCATGATGGGCTAGTGTCCATCACGATAGATGAGTGCTCGTCACGACGGGCGGGCATCCGTCAAATAGAAAAAGGTGATTTTCACCATTAAAAGCTCATTTTGGCCCCAAAAAAATACAAAAGGATAAAGCTAAATAAAAACCCTAAAAAATTTGTAGAAATGAAGGATAAAACTCAAAGTTTTCATTCTCCATCTGTAATACGAATAACACTTCCTCACTAGATAGCTCCGTTCTAGGCTATCTCAGGATCCGATATCTACAGTTGTCCCAAATTTTAGGAAGTTTAGTGCACTAGTTCCTAAGTGAGCCAAAATTCAAAGCAAAAGAAAAAATATGCGTACCTGAGATAGCGAATCTCTTGGTTGAATTGTTGCTTAGAATTCCTGATTAGTGCCTAAGGCATGTAGAATCAGGGTTCGAGACTAACTCCATTAAAGGCTGCAAGTCTCCAGTTGTCCAATTAGCATCTGAGGCATACAGAATTGAGACAACAATAAAAGAGTTTACCTAATTAGCGCCTGGGGCATGCAGAATCAGGATTTAAGAATAATTTAATTAGTGCCTGGGGCATGCAAAATCAGGATTCGAGACTAACTCCATTGAAGAAAATGAGTCTTCAGTTATCCAATTAGCTCCTGAAGCATGCATAATTGAGATAACAATAAAAGATTTTATCTTATTAGCACATGGGCATGCAGACTCAAGGTTTGAGATCAACTCCATTGAGGTGATGAGTCTTTAGTTGTCCAATTAATACTTGGGGCATGCAGAATTGAGATAATAACAAAAGATTTTACTTGATTAGCTTATGAGGCATGCAGAATCAAGGTTTGAGATCAACTCCATGGAAGGCGGCGGGTCTCTAGTTGTCCAATTAGTGCTTGAGGCATACAAAATTGAGATAACAATAAAATATTTTACCTGATTAGTGCCTGGGGCATGCAGAATCAGGGTTTAAGACCAACTTTATTGAAGACAACAAGTCTCCGATTTTTTCAATTAACGCTTGGGGCATGTAGAATTAGGATAACAATAAAAGATTTTACTTGATTAGCACCTGGGGCATGCAGAATTAGAGTTTGACTGGAATGGATTAGTGCCTAATGCAATAGTCCAAATATCGAATTAGATGTGAATAGTAATTTTCGAATTGTGAATAGTAATATCGGAGTGAATAATATCTTTCGAAGTCGAAATATATTTTATTGGACCATTGAAAAGAGGAGATTAGCAGGAGTCCAAAAATATAATTTGGAGTGAAAATAAGATCAAATTGATTATCAAAAGTTGAAAATAAGAAAAAAATCACAGTTTCGGTTCAAATAGTATCCAGTTTGACCAAGCTATAAATATGCTATGGATCTCAAAAAAATAATCCAAAGATATGGACACGTACGTGTTAATGAGTAGAATCATATGATAAAGAAAAAGTAATTTTCTGATGACACAAAAAATCGTGCTATTAGAGTGGTAAAACTGAACCAGATCGAAAAATAATATCCGATTGATTTGAAAATATTCATGAAGCCTAATGAATATATGTTGAGAATTTTGAAAATATTTTTAGAAGGAATTGAACTTAGAAAGTAAGAGAAAAAAATAATTTCGATTTAAATAGTGACCAGCTGACCTTGAATTTGATCAAAGCTTTAAAAATTGTAAAAAGTTCCAGATGGATCCTAAATATATTTGGAATTATTTGATAGTGAAAAATTAATTTTACGGTAATACCAAAAATTTGATCATCGAATCAGTTTGAATGAACTGGATCGAAAATGGACTCCAATTGAGGTAAAAATTTGTATGTAGGCTAAGTTATATATTTTATGGATTATGGAATCATATTTGGAAGAAATTGAGATTGGAAAGTAAGAGAAATAATTTTGGATTGCATAATGAACTTTATATGCATTTTGGGCTCAAGTATGGTTGGCCCAACTTGTTTGGACCAAATCCAACCCACTATATAAGGCCAAAAATATCTGATTTTTCAAAATTCACTACAACTATCTCCACCTTCCCTCTCCTTTCTTGTTGGCTGAAGTTCCCTCTCCCATTATCTCCATTGGTTTCTTCTCATCTCTTCCAATTTTCTCCTTAAATCCAAGCTTTCTAAGAAAAATTCATCCTCTTTAATTAATAATTGAAGCCTCTGGTCTTCATTTGAAGGAATAGAAATGGAAAAAATCAAAGATTTAAAGTTATGGTACAAATTTAAGGTATGTGAAATTGATATTTCTTAATTGATTTAAACACTCAAATAGGTAGTTTGAGATGTAGAGTATATTTATGATATTATATTGAATTAAGAAAGCATTTTGATGGTGATTTCTTAGATGTTTATATTCGGTCACTTTAGAAATCAAAGGAGGAAGATGATGTTCTAAGGGTTTAAGGAAAAGAAAGAGAGGTTTGAGAGTTAAAATTAAGCTTTTGAGGTTAGTGGATATATTATCCTTTAATTTTTATGTAATTTGTATGGGTGGATGATTATGTATGAAATGAATATGTGTGTATAATGCATGTGTAATGGAGTTAGACTTAATAATTGTGTTTAGGAAGGTTAAATATGATAGTTTGAGTGATTAAAATCAAAAGAAGTGAGTTGAATGGAATGGACTTAGGGTTGGATGAATGATATACTTAGGTATACTAAGGTATATTTTGTAATTTAAGGCAAAATGAATATGTATATATGTTATTGAAGATGTAATCTAGTTTAATTAATAATACAAGGATGAAAAATAAATTTAGAGGAAAAATTATATGGTTGGCCAAATGTATATGCCAAGTATGTATAGGTATATTTTGTGAATTTATCGATAGAAATGCTTAAAAATGAATGTATAAGTGAACTAAAGTTTGAGACAATTTATTTGGAATAATTAATGTTTGAAGAATACTAAGTTGAGGTGAAGTAATGATGTAAGTAAGGTTAGAATAAACTAATAAGTAAAATTAAATTGAAAAGTGAAAAAAAAAAGTGTGGATGAAAAATAATAGGTTGACCAAATGTATATTGCTGGTATATATGGGTATACTTCAGTATTTTATGATGAATAATTGTGCATTAAAATTAACTAGTAAGTAGTTGAGTGAGTTAAATGATAAATGAGAAGAAATTAATTATGAAGGAAGGAATGTTAATTGTATACCTAGGGGATATTAAGTGTAATAGAGTCAATTATGATGAAATGAAGATAATTGTATGGTAAATGAAGTGATAAGTAAAATAGAATCGAAAAGTAGTAAAAAAATTAAATGTATAAGTGGTAAAATAAATGAATAGTAGGTGGATATGGAAACATTATGCATTGAATAAAATGTGTAAACTTAAAATGAAGTAATAGTGTAATTAAGAAGAAACTAAGTAAGAAAATAAAGTGAATAAAATAAAAGATGATGTGAGCATGTTTAATTATATATATATATATATAAAGAATATGAATTAAATTATATTTATGAAAGAGAAATAGGATTGTGTAAAGATATGACATAAAATGATAATGGTCATTATGTTAAGAATATCAATCTTGTGAAATGAACATAGCCATTATAAGATGAGAATGGCAATAATGAAATAATTGTGATTATGTATATACGAAATGAATAACATACTATGTATAGTATATTGCCTTTAGTAGTCTGGCGATTTAAATATAGTTCAGGATATGTTTGGCTAGCCATAAGGACATCCATACCTCAGTGCAAGTCATGACAACTTTATTTGCTATGGTAGGATTGTAATGATCTTCCATGATATCTGTATTATCTGCTCTGTATTCTATTCTGTGGAGAAATGGTCATTCGAGATTATTTCTCAAATTGTACTGTGGATCTGAGAGGTCCACATCCTATTTATCTGGTCTAAAGATTTCTACCGAGATTATACTAAAGGTATAATGGTAAAATAGCCTAATAATACAAAAAGTGAAATGAAATGAATAAATATGAAGTGATAAATGAAATGAAATGAGTAAAAATAAGTAATAAAAGAAAAGAAATGAAAAGGACTAAATTGTAAAGATTTGAAAGTATAAAGATTAATATTGTAATTATGCTTAGTAATGAGATTAAATGATAAGATGACTGAAAATATGAGTAAGTAAAGACTAAAAGTGAAATTTTGCATAAAGTATAAGTTAAGGACTAAACAAAAATTTTGCATGATGAATAGTGAATTAATGTAAATTATGTGTAATTAGTGGCACAAATGTAATTGTAATATAATGGAAAGATAAAAACATAATTTAATGGAATTTGAAAGACTAAAATGTAATTGACCATAATAAAATTTAGGTGAAGATATAAATTTAACGGATAAATGTGTAACTTAATAATTAACAAGGATCAAAGTGTACTTTGATACCAAATTAATACTTTAGGGACCAAATTATAAATTGTATGTAAATAATGAATGAAGTATGTAAATAAGATTAATAAATGGCATTATCGTAAATAAATGAAAAAAGGGCAAAATTGTGAACTAATAAAAGATGAGGAACTAGACTGTAAATCGATCACAATAATGTTAATCTAAAGATTATAAGGTATTTGAATGGTAGTGTAAGAATTATATGGTAAGTGTATAATCGGTAATAGTTTAAGTATATTACCAGGATTAAGTATTAGCATTAGAGTAAACAATTGAAATTAAAAGGTACTATTGTCACTACTTAAAAGTTTAAGGACTAAAATATAAATTATTGATAATAGTGTTAATTAAGGAATTAAAAAACAAATTAGTTAGATATATGATTAGGTAATGAATAGATAAAGATAATATGAAGGTAAAGGGAAGATAGTAGTATGGTTCTTATGTAAATGATTAAAGGTAATTAAAAGAAATTGTTATAAGATGACTGGTTATAGTGGAAGTAAAGTAATTATGAAAAATAATTTAACTAAGTATGTTAATAGGAATAATAGTTACTTGATGTAAAAAATAAGAATGTGTGCATGTTTGATTAAAGGTTTGGAAAGTTTAGGATATGTATCCACCACTGGGCATTTTTAATGCTCAGCATATAGTATTTTGCTGCGTGCGGGTTTGAAGATCGAAGGTATTGAATTGGCCAAAATCTTGCTGCTGGTCATGATGAAAAGTGAGATGTAGGTTTTAGTGGCTTGAAGGCATGGCATGTATATTTATGTATGTGTAAGAATGTAATTTAAGGACTTGTATCAATAGGTTTATTGTTTATGAAAGTATCAGTATAGACTGTAAGCATTTTTAATTATGAATTGATTTCATATTTTGTGAGTTAAGTGTTTTTATGTTGAAAAAAAATTTTACCGTACTGCTAGTGGTAGCGTATCTCGTAATTGTTACGTTGATATAATATCGGTGATAGTCGATTTTTGTATGTACAATATATAGTGATAAGGGTGTTACACCAAGGGCATGCAGAATCGGTTCTAGTGGATTAAATCGAATTAGCACTTGGGGTATGCAAAATCAGAATTATTTAGATGAATCAGATTAGTGTCTGGGGCATGTAAAATCGAGATGATTTGATCAAAGTTGATTAATGTCTGGCTGTTTGGCCTGCAAAACCAAATAAGATTTGAGTAAGATTGGCATCAACTATAGACTTATCTTTGTGTTGGTTGATTCTTTTGATGGGTGTATTGTCCCTTCTTGAAGTAATATTCCATTGGGGAATTTTCTGACCATCTAGTTGTTATTGCCCCCAGCATGACGTGCATAAATGATGTCATATCTGGAGATATTCTCATTACATGGTTTCTCTTATGGGAATTCTTTCCTGATTTGATTAACTATTGCTCGAAGTTATCTTCAAAATATGAAATCCATTTGCATTTGCCTTGTGAGAAATTATTCTTGTGAATATGTGAAAAGAAATTTTATACATGTAGCATATGTGCAAAGTTCACATGTACAATGTGTGCAAAGGGTTGCTTGCCAAAAAGTGCCTCAAACTTTAAAGTAATTGCAACTTATCAAATACTTTAAACTAAAATTTTATTCATCAATGAACAAGCTAAATGAACCACATTCTCAACTAGTTTAATCTCAACAAGAGAAATTAAGAGGTTATTCTCAATGAGAGAGCGGAAGAATATGTGTGTTAATACCAAGGTCTATTGGACTTACACATAATCGCAATACATACCTAGCAATTTTTGTGTATGTGTGCTAAAGGCAAAAACATAATTCTTATCTTTTGAAAACCAAATTTTGGATGCTATTTTTTGGGGATGAGATTCAACTCAAATGCATTCATGGCTTCCCGTTTGAAGCTCAAGATATACCATATGCCTATTGTTACATACCAAACCTTACTAGAATGTCATCTTCGCTAGGTTGGGTGAGACTGAATCTGGAATCAAGAGGTCTTATATTGACTGTAACATTAGGTTTGGATGAATGACTCCCAAAAAAAAAAGTCAGATCGTGAGAAGAAAATGATTACTATGCTTTTTAATTGATGGAAGGACTATTCTCTACCTGTTTTCTCACTATTCAATGATTTTTGGATTTGGCTCTGATGATTAACTCATCGGGGACTGTTTGAGAGATAATAACTCAAGGTCTCCCTTTCTTCTTTCATTTTTTTCTTTTTCTTGTTGTTGTGATGTTGACTTCAAGGGTTTCCCATATTCTCTTTTTCTTTCTCTTCTTTATTTCTTTTTCTTCTTTTCCTATTTTCTTTTCTATTTTCTGTTCTCTTTCTCTTTCTCTTTCTCTTTCTTTTCTTGTATTTTTTCTTTTATTTTTTTCTTCTATTCTTTCCTTCTTTTTTTGTAGGCTTATTACATCAGACAACCTCAATTCTTTATGAATCAGATTCATACAAAAGTTTGGTAGAAATTTATCTCCCTTAATTTTTAAAATGTAAAATCAACTTTTTCACAATGGTTATCTTCATAAGGGGAAGCCAAAATCATTTTGGGCTATGGGTTATTTCAATACGTACAAAAATGAAATGAGCACGCATTCAGCATGCTTAAAATAAGGCTTAAAGGGGTGATAAGCGATTATGAAATCAGGGTTGGAGAAAGTCATTTAGAGAGTCGTACAAAGAAGGGCAACCTAAATCATTTTTTAGATTCTGTCTCATTCTAGGATCACTTCGACAGGTAATTAGAAAGGTTCTAGTGCTCTTAGTGAGTTTTTCCCAATCCCCTCAATCGTAAATAGTTTTTTTTTAATTTTTAAAACTAGCCTGAAGTGCTCAAAGTTTAGAAATTGCATGGTATATCTAAGGCTTTTATGCAATTCAACAGACAAAGATAAAATATGACTATTTCATGTTCAGCTTAAAATTGAATGAGGCACGAATTTCTCAAATTGAGATAAAATCCATTCACAGTTAAAAATTACTAAGGTGAACTAAAATTTCGAATTGAAAGTAAATTGATGAAAAACATTTATGTCAAAAATTTGGACATATCTCAGCAACATAAATTAAACTTAAGGCACAAAATACTTAAATGAAAATACTTCTTGTATTAGGAAAGGGATAATGCCGTAGTGGTCATAATCATTTTGAAAGTATTGTAGAGATAGTGGTCCTCAGGTATGCATCAGAGAAGAGAGGCGATCCTCGAGTTTGAAATTGGTAAAAATGATTATGTCAGAATCTTAGGACATGATTTGATAAGATAAATTAGGCTTGAGCCCCAAGCTATCAAAAAAAGGGTACTCCCTAAGATTGACAAAAGGATAACACCATAATAATTATTCTAAATTCATTAGGGAGGCCATTACCCTCGAATTGTTCTTAAGAAAAGAAAAGTGTCATGGCTATTTTTGAATGCATCAAGAAATTGATGATCCTCAAACCTATAAATTAAAAGAATAGTATGTTAAAACCTTGGCCATAATTTGACAAGATAAATTAAGCTAGAAAAACTTCCTGAAATTAGGGAAAGGAAGATGTTGTGGCCATCTTGACTGCATTAGGGAGGTGATGATCATCAGATCCTATAAAATAAAACTGTGTTAGAATCTTAGAAAAAATAAACTAAGTTAGGAATACCCCCTAAAATTGGCAAAATAACGATGCTGCGATGGCCATTGTACTGATAGGAGGAATTCTAAAACCTCAAGGCTTTACAATGAAGGCTTAGGAGAATTACTGAGATTATTAGGGTTAAAGATCGAAGAAGGCTCGTTTGACTCATAAATTGACCATTTCACCATAAAAAGGCATCAAGCCCAGTGTACGGTTGATGGTCAACCTATGAAGGTATCTACTAGTGGATTCAAAAGGGTAGGTATCATAGAGTTGCCACCCGATAGAACATCGAAAACTTTATCTCAACCTTTTAATGCTCAAACATAAACTAATGTTTAAAATGTCACTCTTATTAGGCATCTTAGTTAGGTGTTATTTATAAGTGGGTTTTATATTTAATCCACTCTCCTCTCTCACATGATGTAAGCGATAGAAATAAATAAATAAATATCTCATTCAAACAACGAAAGTAGTAAATAAAGTAAAGTTCCTACTTAAGATTATTACATAAGCAAATTGTTCCAAAAATAATGAACAAAATAAAATAAATATCATACATAAAGCGGGTTATTGATTAGTTTGGGATCATTGGTTCCCTCATGCATACTTACAAAGAAAAGGATTTTATATTTGTGTAAATTTTAGGATAAAAATTGGATATTGGTCCATAATCCGAAAAATACAATACATTCAAAATGAATAATAAATAGTAAATAATGGCAAAATAAATGAAAAATCAAGTAAACCATAATAAATAAGCAAAATAAAATAATTGGCATATCACCAAGGAATGGAGAAGATGATGAAAGGGGAAGCATAATTTCCCATGCAAACTATAAATTCTCTGGAACCATAAATGCACCAATTGCTCAAAAGAAATTACATAAGATAAACAAATTAGTACAAAGAGATAAAGAAAATAATAAACACATAATCATTTAAAAGAATAAAGAACACAAATGCACTTTGTACAAGAGTGAATATTTGTCAAATTATGCATGAATATTATAATAGACGAGCAAATGGGGCAAAAATACATAAAAGACCTAAAGTATAGGAAATGACACCTAAGAAATCATCCGACGACGGCTAAAAAGGTGAGGAACGACCATAAGAGGAGTGAGAGATGGGACAGAAGGACAAGCTAAAGACTTCCCATCCGTCGAATGACAGACGAGCATCTGTCAGCCTATCTTCCCGTTTTTCATGTCTGGACAGAGCAAAAAATCAGAGGACAGCACCAAAAATGCTGAAAAATTATATATAAATTATTCCTAGCTTCTAACATGCATTTATACAACTTAAATCATGTCAAAACATGTCTTTACAATGAAATACACATAAAATACACAAAAAAATCATACATTTATAGGATTAAAAGAACTAAAATCAAGCTTTGAATGTACAATAATGGAGGAACCCCAAAATACCTATCATGCCTTAATCATGTTAATCATCCCATAAAATGAATAATATCTCATACACACATGTATATCATTCAAATATACTAATTAAAACATGCTAATATGCATTAGAGAACCATATAATCATGTTAATTAAGCTCTAGAGAGAGAAAATAGGAGAAAAGCCTAAAATATTACCCTCATAAGATATTCTGACTTTATGGAGATGGAAGTCTAGATCTCAAACTCCAAATTGTGCTCTTTGTTCTTAAAGATCAAATCTCAAATTCATTTTTGGTGTGTCTTTTACAAAAGTTATATAGAGCTTAATGTATTAAAAAGAGAGAGAGAGAAACTCTGAAGGGATATCACATGGCATAAACATAATGATCATGCAGCGAAAAAATTAAAAATTTTGATCATATATGCCACGCAATATACAATATAGAATCGAAACATGCAATTTTAGGGTTTTTGAATAAACTTACAACCTTGGATGCTCTTTAAAACTTGATTTTTTCAATGGCCAATATATAAGATAGACTTATATATATATGATCTCGATCCCAAATGTCAAAGGTACTGCCTTTGCGCCACTCCACTCTATGCTCACACACACACTTGGAAAGATGGCTTAAAATCGAGAGTACTAGCTCTACGGCTTTTGTATTTTGGCAATAGGTATTCAAATGAAGACTCAAGATCTATTCTTGTTCTTTCTAAGGTTCACAAATGGCTGCCCAAAATCCTAGAGAAGAAGAAAGAATTCTATTCTCTTGAAAGTGGCAGCAATGAGAGAGAAAAAACCCTAATAAGCAAAGTTATTTCTTATCCATATATATCACTTAACTTAGGGTTTTGTGAGTGCCGAAATTCACTAGAATTTAGGTAGTAATTTTAGCCTCCATCACTTCCTAATTAAGTGATTTAAATTAATTTAAATTCCTTTAGTATTTGAAATTCAAATTAATTTAAATTGGCATTAGTTATTTAATCAAAATAAATCACTTCATTAGGGATTTTATGTTAGAGAGTATGCCCTATAGCCCATGTAAAAGAGATGTATTTCATATGTATGAATTCATATTCTTAATAAAAGGCATCATTCATTTATTAATGTTATGTTTAAATACATGAGTTTGTAAATCTTAAATTAATAAATGAAGTCCTAGATATTATAAACACAATATAAAGGCAATCATGATAGTGTTCATGATATGAGATGTCTATTGCATGTAAATATGTTAATATTTAAATATCCCTAGTCATAGAATTAACAATACAGGACATTGTTAATTCGGACAGACTAACACATGTTATGCTTTTTGAATGGTTCAAGCAGTGGTTCTCATAACTGTGATTATGAAAGATAATCAAAGCTAACATATGGATGCTTGTTAGAAGAACAATTTCATTAAAGACCTGTAAAGGGAATCCTCACATGAATATTAAATCTATGTCAGTGAGGAATCTCTTCATAGCGGTTGTGCAAGAATCCTTAAACTTGAGATCACCAAAGTTATCTTAAGTAGCAAGTGATATACTTTGACTCCATAACTGATTACTTCCAACTGGGGGTGAATATAGTTAGGAGGTTAGGTATATCATGACCTACTTGAAGATAGTTGAGTGATTGACAAAGGATTCACCATCCCAGATTTATTAAGGGAAGTTATCTCGCATGATTCTATAATTGCCTTGTTCAGAGAATCTCTGGCCAGAGTAATATGCCAAGATGGATAAAGATCCATGAAGGGCATTTTGAAAACAATGGTTAAATTAATAGAACATACATAATTAGATTTATATGAGTTGATAGAAATCCAAACTCAGAATCTAATTGAGATAAGAATGGTGAAAGGAGTAATTGCACGGTAACTGTTTCTATGAAAGGGTATAGTCAAACCACTTGACTTTCCTGACATTTGGGTAGTCATAATATCTAGCTAGAGGCCGCTCATGATTTGTATAATAGTGTATCATAAATATCAATAGGGATTGATAAAATGATTTAAAGAAGTTTAAATCAAGTGAGTTTTGAATAGAACTCACAATTACATATTATACTGCCAATATGGACATGAACCCAATAGGTTACACACATATAAAGAAAAAAATAAAATGGTAAAATGACAAGGATAATACTATTTGATATTATTATGGGGATAGAGATGTGAATAAGAGAATAATTAATTAAAGAGTTTAATTAATTATGATCAAGTAAAATTGTTCACAGAAATTTTTAGAAATATTCTATAAAATAGACCTAATTGAAATGATATAGTTCATAATTAATTATTATTGGACTATAAGTGTTATAGGGATGATATAATAATTAATAGATCCATTGGAGGAATTAAAGAGGCCCAAAGAAGTGAAGTTGGCGCAGAAACCCTCTAAAGGAAGGGTTACACGCCAACTACAAACAGAAAGCCTTAGAGGCCTAATTCTTGGACCAAAATAAATTAAATATATTTCATAAGTGTTATGGAGCCTACATATTTAATTTGGTTGGATTTGGAATTCATTTGGGTAATTAAATCCAAGTATATGAACAAAGGGCCTAGTTTGTGGGTTTTGTGCATAGTCATTTGTGAAAGGACTTAAATTAGATTTAATTATGCCCAAATAAATTATTAACAATTTCGAAGCCCAATTAATATTTATCCAGCAATTTTAAAGAGTCGAATCCTATTATGAAGTTGGATTTTTAACCTAACTATAAAAATCCAAGTGATAGGATTTTAGGGTTAAGTGTGAACAATTAAGAGAAAATATTTTTCCCTCTTTTCTCTCAACCCTAGCCGCCACTCCCCTTGCTAACATCCAGGGAATTTTGACCAGCCCTTGTTCTCTTCCTTTGTTGGTTCATTCAATCCTTCTCTAGTGTGGATTAATCATTGGAGGTATTCGATTTTGGACACTGTGGTTTACGACAACTCGGTGAGAAGGAAAATCAATTGTACAATAAAAATTAGAGGTGATTTTTCTTATTCTCATTAATATGTATATTGTAAATTCATGAAAAGATCAGATCTATTGGTTAAAAATTTTAAATTCCGCTTATGTATGAGATGCATGTAACCGATAATTCCCAATATGGTATTAGAGCCTTGGTTTTGCCATGAATCTACAATTCTATATTTTTCTGCGAAATAAGTTTTATTTTTGAGCTATTTATTTCATGAACTTTAAAACATCAAATTTGATTGTTCATAAATGAGAAATATTGATTTCTGGATGTATGTGATCAGATATATAAAACAAAAAATAAAAACAATTCTTTTGAGAAAACAACCATTGAGAATGGCGTGAATGGCTTTTATTTTTCAATAAAGTATAGGGGCTGTTCTATATTAAATTTTTATTGATCCTCTCTAGAATTATTTTGATGATAATTTATGTGTTTAATATGTGATATTAATCCATAGGATCAAACAAAATCAAAATTGAACAAGTTTTGCATGGAAAACTAGTTTAGTCGAAAAGTTCGATAAATTGGTGTTCTTCGTGTGTTCTTGGTATGTTATTGGTGTATTCATATTTAGAACGATTTTTAATCTTCTAAATCTGATATATCTGATATATTAATATATTTTTAATTAATTTAATTAATTAAAATGGGCCTTGAATTAATTGGATTAATTTTAATTCATTAAAATTACTTAATAGGCTTAATTATGTTTACGGACTTGGTTTAAATTAGTGAATGACTTGGTGGGCCAATGAGCTGATTTAAATTAAATATTATAAACTATAATTAAGTTTATTAATGGATTTTAAGGGCTAGAGTGGGCTTTGCTCATTCCAAAAGGCCCAAATGGTTCAATAGACACAAAACTAGTTTGTGTGTGAACACATTTTAGGATTTTATTGTGTGGGTTTCGGCCCACACTTGTTTTAAGTCCAAAATTAATTTTTTAATTATTTAATATGATTAATTAATTAAATAATCAATTAATAATTAATTAATAATCAATTGGATTGATAATTAAGGCAAGAACACATGCATGCAAAAAGGTTTCCTAAAATGAAAGTTTCCAAAATGGAAAAAGTTTCCTAATTTGATCACATTATTAAAATAACTCAAAAGTATGTTTCAAGAGTTGAAACAAAGTTAGTAATCCATTATATGTTTTACTTTATGCATTAGAAAATGCATATAAGGTGTATGATTGGCATGATGGATAGTTATAGACAAAACCCAATGTGATTGAGCATTATGCATGTTTTAGCCCAATGAGGACTTTCATGTCCCGACCACTTTTTTTTGTTTGTATTTATTTTTTAAATTGTAATATATAATTATATTACTTAGATTAGAATTAGAGATAGAGATAGAGACCACTATTAAGGAGCAAGATAGGCCGGATGGAGATCCAACAAGTTTAAAAATAATGTTATTATTTTTACTTGTTTGAATCATGCATACTACCTAGGTGTGACCTTTTGATTTCCCTTTTGGCTTGGGGAAATTAATGTAGTAAATTCCATAACTATACCATATTTATATGCTTATATTTATGTGATAGATATAGGATGCATACCAATGTATGCCAACCATGTATGATGAGACTTAATTAATTAAAACCCTCAAATAAATTCTAAGATATATAAGCCTTCCATTAATTGGAAGAGAACCGGTGTTCTTTATAGTGTGGGTTGTTGACCACAGTCAAGCTCACATTATATCGAATATGTTTGAATCTAATTAAATGGGTCATCTTAGCTAGCCCATTAGCTTGTTGACCACAGTCAAGGCTAATGGTTCTAGAGACAAGATTAGGGAATGCATATGCGATATGCATATATCAAGAGTTGATAACTTAATGATCCAATAGTTGTGTAGAGACACAATTGGTATAGAGATACCTACCTTTCAAGGGTATGGAGTTTGGCTTGTTGACCACAATCAAGGTCAAATTACATATTAAGGATTGGATATTGGCCCATTAAGAAAACCATCAAGTTTTCTCGGATTATATAGTAAGGGCTATTAATTCGCAATAAAATAATGGGAGTAAATGGATTAATTAAAGACCTAATTAATGCATACATATATATGAACATACTCTCATATGTTTTCTTTTTCACATCAAAGGTCATCGTCATGAGCACATCAAACATTAATATACAATCAATCTTGGATAACAAGCTGGTTGGTAGCAACTATTTTGACTGGATCAAGCAAGTGAGAATTGTTCTCAGAGCTGAAAAGATCCATTATGTCTTGGATAAAGATCCACTACCACTTCCGTCAGATCATGCCATTGATGAGATCAAAGGCACTTATCGAAAATACATGGAGGATAGTGAAGCAGCAGCATGTCGGATGCTGGATGCTATGTCCTCGGAGCTTCAGAAGCAACATGAGATGATAAATGCTAGAACCATCATTTTGCATCTAAAGGAGCTTTATTCTTCTCAGGCTAGAACTGAGCAATATGAGATTGCTCTAGCTCTATTTAGCTGCAAAATGGTGAAAGGCACTTCGGCTGCTACTCATGCATTGAAGATGTATGGGTATATTGAGCATTTGAGTAGACTTGGCTATTTAATGGATAATGATCTATACATAGATTTAATCTTGTACTCGTTGGCTCCAAGTTATGCACCTTTCGTGCTTAAATTTAACATGAACAAGATCCAAGTAACCATTCCTGAATTAATCAACATGCTCAAAATAGCTGATGGATCCTTGAAGAAGGATCCAAAAAGTGTCATAGTTGTCACTTCTGCTAAAGGCAAGAAGCAGGAGAAGAAGAAGAAGAAGAAGATAACCAAAGCACAGCCAAAGAATGGTGGGATCTCCAAGAAAAAGGTTGTCAAGAAAGAGAATCCCAAAGGAACTTGCTTCCATTGTGGAAAAGATGGTCATTGGAATCGTAACTGCAAGGCCTATCTAGATTCTCTCAAGAAGAAGAAGCAAGCTGATGCTTCTACTTCAGGTATTCATATGATTGAAATTAATACTTATTTTATTGCATCAAAACAATCTTGGGTATTAGATACCGGATGTGGATCTCATTTGTGTAGTGATCTACAGGGGCTTAAAAGCATTAGAAGAGTTGGAAAGGCGAAAATATGTCTACAGTCAGCTACTGGATAAAATATCTCTACAACGGTTGTGGGCACTTACCATTTGCCTCTTCCAAGTAGATTAATATTGGAATTAAATAAGTGTTATTATGTTCCAGCTTTATCCAAAAGTATTATTTCTTTCAGTTATTTATTGAACGATTATGACATTTCTTTAAAGGACAAGTGTTGTTACATTTTTAAGAACAATATATTTTATGCAAAAGCTATCATTGAGAATGGTATATTTGTTCTTGATTTAATTAAAGAAGTGCATAATATGGATACCAAGAGAATGAAACATGATAATCTAAATACCTCATATTTATGGCATTGTCGTTTAGGCCATATAAATGAGAAATGCATGACCAAATTACATAAGTCAGGTAATTTAGGATCATTTGATTATGAATCATTTGATACATGCAAATCTTGTTTATTGGGAAAAATGACAAAAGCTCCCTTTATTGGTAAAGGAGAACGAGCTAAAATGTTTTTGGACTTAATACATTCAGATGTATGTGGTCCAATGACTACACACGCCAGAGGAGGTTACTCCTACTTCATTACTTTCATAGATGATTATTCCAGGTTTGGATACATCTATCTAATGAAATATAAATCAGAAGCATTTGAAAAGTTCAAAGAATTCAGAAATGAAGTAGAGAAACAACTTGGCAAGAGTATTAAAACACTTAGATCAGATCAAGGTGGAGAATACTTAAGCCAATAATTTCAAGATTATCTTAGAGATAATGGGATTTTATCTCAATGGACTCCACCATATACACCACAACACAATGGTGTATCTGAGAGGAGAAATCGAACACTATTAGATATGGTTCAATCCATGATGAGCCGAGCAAACTTGCCTAACTCCTTTTGGGGATATGCATTAGAAACTGATGTTTATGTGTTAAACAGAGTTCCTAGTAAATCAGTTGATGTTACTCCATATGAGATGTGGAATAACAAGAAACCCACACTTTCTCATATGAAAGTATAGGGTTGTCCTGCTTATGTGAAGATGACAGTGTTAGACAAACTGGATGTTAAGTCTGACAAATGTTTATTTGCGGGATATCCAAAAGAAACATTTGGATATTATTTATATCATCCCTTAAAACAAAAGGTATTTATTTCAAGGCATGCTGTCTTCTTTGAAAGAGAATTTCTCCTATGAGAGGACTGTGGGAGTAAAATTGAACTTGGTGAAGTTCAAGACCCATAAATAAAAGTAGATCAACCGATTGAACCGGAGACTGAATTTCATAATGATGAGATTATAGTTGAACCTGATTATACACAAAATCCTAGAAGATCTACTAGGATGCGTTCTATCCCTGTGAGATATGGATTTCACATTGATACGGATAGAGGCATAACTGTAGTAGAGGATAATGAGCCTACAAGCTATCAAGAAGTTTTAAACAGTTCAGAATGTGATTTATGGCTTAAGGCTATGCAGTCTGAAATGGACTCCATGTATGAGAATAAAGTATGGACTTTAACTCAACCACTTGAAGGGATAAAACCCATAGGGTGCAAATGGGTCTTCAAAAAGAAGATCGACATGGAAGGTAATATAGTTACCTATAAAGCTCGCTTAGTAGCAAAAGGCTATCGTCAAAAAGAAGGTATTGACTATGATGAAACCTTTTCTCCTATAGCGATGATTAAGTCTATAAGAATACTTTTAGCCATTACAGCTCATTATGATTATGAGATTTGGTAAATGGATGTGAAGACAACTTTCCTAAATGGAAATCTAACTGAGGATGTGTATATGACACAACCAGAAGGGTTCACATCAAGAAATGGCGAAAAGATATGCACGCTTCAAAGATCCATTTATGGATTGAAGCAAGCCTCTAGGAGGTAGAACATATGATTTAATAAGACAATCAAAGAGTTTGGTTTCTCACAGAATGAAGATGAACCTTGTGTATATAAGAGGCTCAATATGGATCTCTCTAAGAAAGGGTTTATACCTATGGTGCATGGGAAACACCTTTCTAAGTCTATGTGTCCACAGACACTAGAGGATAGAGAGAGCATGAATAGAATACCATATGCATCTGCAATTGGTTATATCATGTATGCTATGTTATGTACACGTCTAGATGTAGCAGTTGCTTTGAGTGTCACAAGCAGATTCCAATCCAATTTTGGAAAGGAACACTGGGCAGCTATCAAGAATATTCTTAAGTACTTGAGAATGACTAAGGATATATTCTTGGTATATAGAGAGGGCAGTTTGAAAGTAAATGGGTATACAGATGCCAGTTTTCTGACAAAGATGATTGTAAATTACAATCTAGTTATGTGTTCATAATAGGAGGAGGGGCAGTTAGTTGGAAGAGTTTCAAACAAGAAACAACTGTTGATTTCATGATAGAAGCTGAGTACATTGCTGCTTTGAAAGCAGCCAAAGAAGCAGTCTGGATTAAAAATTTCATATCTGAACTAGGAGTGGTGCCTAGCATTGTTGATCTGATTCATCTATATTATGACAACAATGAATCCATTGCGCAAGCAAAGGAACTACGGTCTCATCAACGATCCAAGCATGTTCTCAGACACTACCATCTCATAAGGGAAATAGTAGCTAGAAATGATGTGAAAATAAAAAGGGTCCCCACATATGATAATGTGGCGAATTCCCTCACTAAAGCACTTTCCCAGATTAAACACGATCACCATATAAATAGCATGGGTCTAAGACATATGAGTGATTGGCTTTAATGCAAGTGGGAGATTATTAAAGAGTATGCCCTAGAGCCCATGTAAAAGGGATGTATTTCATATGTATGAATTCATATTCTTAATAAAAGGCATCATTCATTTATTAATGCTATGTTTAAATACATGAGTTTGTAAATCTTAAATTAATAAATAAAGTCCTAGATATTATAAACACAATGTAAAGGCAATCATGAAAATGTTCATGATATGAGATGTCTATTGCATGCAAATGTGTTACTATCTAAATATCCCTAGTTATAGAATTAACAAGACAGGACATTGTTAATTCGGACAGACTAATAAATGTTATGCTTCTTGAATGGTTCAAGCAGTGGTTCTCATAACTGTGATTATGGAAGATAATCAAAGCTAACATGTGGATGTTTGTTAGAAGAACAAGTTCATTGGAGACCTGCAAAGATAATCCTCACATGGATATTAAATCTATGTTAGTGAGGAATCTCTTCATAGCGGTTGTGCAAGTATCCTTAAACTTGAGATCACCAAAGTTATCTTAAGTAGCAAGTGGTATACTTTGACTCTATAACTTATTACTTCCAACTGGGGGTGAATATAGTTAGGAGGTTGGGTATATCATGACCTACTTGAAGATAGTTGAGTGATTGACAAAGGATTCACCATCCCAGATTTATTAAGGGTAGTTATCTCGCATCATTCTATAATTACCTTATTCAGAGAATCTCTGGCCAGAGTAATATGCCAAGATGGATAGAGATCCATGAAGGGTATTTTGGGAACAATGGTTAAATTAATAGAATATACATAATTAGATTTATATGCATTGAAATAAATCCATATTTAGAATCTAATTGAGATAAGAGTGGTGAAAGGAGTAATTGCACGATAACTGTTTCTATGGAAGGGTATAGTCAAACCACTTGACTTTCCTGACATTTGGGTTGTCATGATGTCTAGCTAGAGGCCGCTCATGATTTATATAATAGTGTATCATAAATATCAATAGGGATTGATAAAATGATTTAAAGAAGTTTAAATCAAATGAGTTTTGAATAGAACTCACAATTATATATTATACTACCAATATGGAAAGGAACCCAATAGGTCACACACATATAGAGAAAAGGATAAAATGGTAAAATGACAAGGATAATAATATTTGATATTATTATGGGGATAAAGAAGTGAATAAGAGACTAATTAATTAAAGAGTTTAATTAATTATGATCAAGTAAAATTGTTTGCATAACTTTTTAGAAATATTCTGTAAAATAGACCTAATTGAAATAATGTATTTTATAATTAATTATTATTGGACTATAAGTGTTATAGAGCTGATATAATAATTAATAGATCCATTGGAGGAATTAAAGAGGCCCAAAGAAGTGAAGTTGGCATAGAAACCCTCCAGAGGAAGGGTTACACGCCAATTACAAATAGAAGGCCTTAGAGACCTAATTCTTGGACCAAAATAAATTATATATATTTCATAAGTGTTATGGAGCCTACATATTTAATTTGGTTGGATTTGTAATTCATTTGGGTAATTAAATCCAAGTATATGCACAAAGGGCCTAGTTTATGGGTTTTGTGCATAGTCTTTTGTGAAAGGGCTTAAATTAGATTTAATTGAGCCCAAATAAATTATTAATAATTCCAAAAGCCCAATTAATATTTCTCCAAAAATTTTAAGGAGCCCAATCCTATTATGAAGTTGGATTTTTAACCTAACTATAAAAATCCAAGTGATAGGGTTTTAGGGTTAAGTATGAACAATTAAGAGAAAATATTTTTCTCTCTTTTTTCTCAACCCTAGCCGTCACTCCCCATGCTAGCATCTAGGAAATTTCTGCCAGCCCTTTTTCTCTTCCTTTGTTGGTTCATTCAATCCTTCTCTAGTGTGGATTACTCATTGGAGGTGTTTGATTTTGGACACTGTGGTTTGCGACAACCCGGTGAGAAGGAAAATCAACTATACAACAAAAATCAAAGGTGATTTTTCTTATTATCATTAATATATATATTGTAAATTCATGGCAATATCAGATCTATTGGTTAAAAATTTTAAATTTCGCTTATGTAAGATATGCATGTAACCGATAATTCCTAACATTTTATACATGCCGAAATTCACTAGGAATTTAGCTTGAATTTTGGCCACAATATTTTCCATTTAAGTATTGTATCTTGATTCAAATACTATTAGGATTTAAACTCAATTACCTTAATTATCCAAAGATAATTAATTAATTGAACTAAACCTAGTAAGTGCCAATTTTCTCTCTCTCATGGACCAAGGTCCATTTAGCAATTTTAATACCCATTACACACATTAATTTGACTTTAAATAAAAGCCTAAATTAATAACCAATACTCTATTTTAAATATTTTAAGCCTAATGCTTTGTGTGCGATCCTATAGGTCCATTTAATATTGGCAATGAATTAATAAATAATCCAAAGGCTATATATATTCTCTAGCAAGATATTATAGTATTTCAAATTAAATGAAAATGCAAATGGAATTTAGTGACCTAATGAAATTTTGCATAATCCCTTACCCATAAATATCAAAATTAATATAAGGCATGGAACTAGTCATCCTTATATATACTAATTCCTCTCTTGATATTCCAGTGACACTGAACTCTCAAATAAATAATGATTACTCATTATTTCATTTCGGTATGGTCATACACTTCTCAATTCACTTATCAAGTGGCTGATGATATTTTCTCTCTTATCGAGAAGGATAATCCATTTACGTCTCTCATGCTTTCTAACATGAATTAGTATATACCCAATCATACCCATACTTGTCACCCTATTACGAGTATGTTAAGTGTATGTCAAAATACACAGTAATTCATAAAAAATTTCATAGAGATTTTAGGTCTAAGAACTCCAATGCAAAACTTGCACATAAGAAACACTTACGAATTGTATCATATAGTTTTCTTATAAACGGATCGAATCCAGATACCATGTTCTAAATATGTATCTATGATCTCTGATGGACACTCTAGTTCTTATGATCCTTAAGACAGAACTCAATTTATCAGAGAGAGCATACTAGTCTTAATTCATTTGTTATT
Organism: Excoecaria agallocha; assembly: GCA_037975025.1. Lineage (NCBI taxonomy): Eukaryota > Viridiplantae > Streptophyta > Magnoliopsida > Malpighiales > Euphorbiaceae > Excoecaria > Excoecaria agallocha. The sequence continues at coordinate 9,822,371 of CM075810.1, forward strand.
CCCATAACAATGACTGAATAGGGATATTTAGAATGAAGTCTCAATTGTTTCAAGGTCTTACAACCATGTGCCTCACACATGATAACTTAAACTGAAATAATATTCTTGGATAGTTCTATCATTTGATATGCACAGGAATACAATAGATAAAACAAATGCCTCATTTATTAATCTAAATGTTTTATAACAATGTATTGGGATTAGGGCTTACACTAACAAAATCTTCTTCTCCTCTAATGATGGCTCCCATAAAAAATTCATTCTTCTCCTTCAAAACCCTAAATTTAGGTTTAAATACTTTTAAAATATTTTTTAGTTGAAGAATCCCTTAAATCAATTCAAATTTGGAGGTAAAACCCTCCAAATCTGGATAGAATCCTCATAATAAAACTCCCTTTTTGAAAAACCTAGAAAGGTGGGAAAAAATTGAACTTCGAGTGAGGGTCGGCCGTCCCTCACCACATATCCAAGGATTTAACCGGAAACTCTTTCAGATTGGCCCTATAAGAGAGAGGTACCCACAGATGGGCACCCCTCAGGTGACAGATGGTCATCTGTCACCACTAAATGTCTAGAACAAGGTCTTTTCTTATATTTTATTAAAACACTTGGGGATATTTGGAAATAGTTAGGAAATCATGAAACATCTTTAAGAAAAAGAGAGAAATTCATGATTGAAGTCTTGAGACCCGAATCTATTGTCATTAATATTTTATTTTGTCATCATTGGATAATCCTGATCTAGGCTGCCTTGGTTCACGATGTCTACAGCTGCTCTCAATTTAGGGGAGCTGGTACACTAGTGCTAAAGTGAGCCAAACTTTAGAGTAAAAGGAAAAAGATACGTACCTGAGGCAGTGAATCTCTTAGTTGACTTGTTGCTTTAAGAACCTGATTAGTGCCTAAAGCAAGCAAAATTAAGGTTCAAGACTAACTCTATAGAAGGTGATAAGTCTCCAGTTGTTCAATTAGCGCTTGAGGCATGCAGAATTGAGATAACAATAAAGATTTTACCTTATTAGTGCCTGAGGCATGCAGAATTAGGATTTGAGAGTAACTCCATTAAAGGAGGCAAGTCTCCAGTTGTCCAATTAGCACCTAATTAGCATTTGAGGCATGCAAAATTAGGGTTTAAGACTAACTCCATTGAAAATTATGAGTTTTCACTTGTCCAATTAATGCCTAGGGCATGCAGAATTGAGATAAAAAATGTTTGACCTTATAAGAGGGCTTTGGTACCTATAAAAAGAACTTGATGTTAATGTGCTGTTGCAATTCAAAAACAATACTAACCTTATAGAGATGTAGATTTGTTAAGGAGATCCATTTGTCCAAGTTTAGTACCAAATGGTATATAAAATGGTGATCCATCTGTCTGTATTGCATCTGATAAGTGTGAATTAAACTATATTTTTAATGTATTTTTAGGTGTTTAATTTAGTTAATTTTATGATTAATTATTTAATTTAGGTGTTTGTTGGCTTAATTGAAAATTTTGATGTTTTCAGGGACTAAATTAGAAGAAATAAGGATTAAATTGAAAAGAAAGAAGAAGATTTGGGGTAAAGGTGTAATTTTGGGAAAATTGTTTAAAAAGAATAATGTGAAGTACATATTGGTTATGCTCTCCCGAGCATGAATTTTACTCTCTCGAGCACAATTATACTCTCCTAAGTAGGAAACGTACTCTCCCAAGCACTTTGACCACTCTCCTAAGCAAAAATCACACTCTCCCGAGCACTTAACAATTTAATATCGACAGAAGACTTCCTAATCAACTCAAACTCTATTTTGACTCTAGAATAAGAAGATCAAGTCAACAAAACTTCTTCTTTGGCAGTGTTTCTACTCTTTAAAAAGGCACCAAAGCTAAGGAAAAAAGGGGGAAAAAGAGACAGAGCTCGACACTTTAGTTTTTACGTAGTTTTTATAATTTTTTTCTTCTGTACTTATTAAGTACTTCATTTTAACTTTGTTTTAGCTTTTAAATATGCTTAGTGAGTAATTTTCTTTAACTTTTACTAAATGATACTTGAATCCTTAATTTTTTTATTGTTATGATTTAATTTGTGCTTAAATTTAATACAAGTCTTGATTATTTCTTAGTTATTTAGCACAGTCTTATCATTTGTTAGCTAAATTTTGATTGGTAACTTGTTTAATTATTGGTTAATAATTGATTTTCGTTTGACCATTGATATATATGTTCTTAGGTTGGATTACTTATGTTGATGTATGATTATTTTTTTTAACTATATATAATTATGTGTTAATTAAGGTAAGTTAAGGCTAAGAAAAGTATAACTAAGAATAGGTGGAAGTTAAATTTACTTGAAAAAGGGTGTAATAGACATCTAGGAGATTTAACTCAGATCTTTATACTAAGTATTGGATTATTCTTAAAAAAAAGGTTTAATGCGTAGAATGATAATCTTAATTTAAGTTATCTTGTTTTATTCATCTGAGTTCTTCATAATCGATTGTGTTTCTTTTTAATTAAGTCATGACAATATACGTTAAGGTGAATAGTCCTTTAGTGAAAGTTACTTTTAATATTGATTTTTACCTCATTTAATTACTTACTTATGTTTACGTCTGGTTTAATTGCTTTAAAATCGTTCATTGTTTTAGTTTATTATTTTTTTTCTTTTTTCCAGTTTTAAAGTTTTGTTTTTAGTTTAAACCTTCAAATATTGCAACTTTGGGATTTCTTTTCTCTCTTTTACACACAAATTTCATTCTAAAACGTAAATCATTCATGCAATCACAAGTCTCCCTTGGATTAGATATTTAAAGGTCATAATTATATTTTTCTATATTACTAGCCGATCTAGTACACTTGCTAGACACCGGTCAACATCCTGGTACATTCTTCACATGAAGTATACTATGATAAGTTTCAACAAGGTGCCTATTCATCCTCTCTGGAATGTCGTTTTGTTGTGGCATGTTGGGATAAGTATATTGATGATGAATTTCATGCTCCCTTAGGTGCTGAGAGAACATAATTGAGTTACATTCCTCTTCATTATCTATTCTTAAATAAGAAATTTTCTTACCGACTTCTCCCTCAACTATTTCTTTGAACTCCTTAAACTTTGAAAACGAATCAGATTTTTCTTTCATAAAGAAAATCCACACATACCTGGAGAAATCATCAATGAAATTCACCATGTACTTCATTCCACCAATTGATAGCTGCTTGACAGGCCCAAAAACATCAGAGTGCACCAATTGTTATGGTTTACCAGGCTTTAAATTTTGACTCTTCAAATGGCAATTGATGTGCTTTACCATATTGACATCCTGCACAAATAATGTCTATTCTTACTTCAAGCTTAAGGAAGCCCTTGAGCATTGACTTTTTCATCATCACACTTAGCTTGAAATAGCTCATGTGACTCAACTGCATGTGCCACAAATTTGCTATCTCATTCTTTCTTATTTTGTCTGCATATGCAAACTTTGCGGACATCAAATAGACTGACTTTGATCTTTGCCCCTTTATTATTGGCTCCTCTAAGATTTTAAGATCACGATATACCTTCACATCATGTGGATCAAATAAAACAAAGTGGCCAGATGATGTTAATTGGGATACGGAAAGCAAATAAGAGAACATAATAAGAACTACAAACTCAATAAGAGAATAATTTAAAAGTGAATTGATACTTTTGTAGAGAAAATGGTAGATATTTTGAAATGACATCTGGTTGGCACCTTATTGAGGGGAAACTACTGTCTTACCAATGTGAGCTATTGGTACCCTTGAATCATTGGTAGTAACCACAACACGCCTTCCTTTATACTCTGTCAAGTTTACCAATTTTTGTTTATCACCTGTCATATGATTTGCACAGCCTGAATCAACAATCCAGTCATTCTTATGATCAATTAAACCACATATTGTTGCTGTAAGTGCTAACTCCTCATCTTCTATAGCAAAGAGTGCTTCGGCATCCCAATCATCTTCATTTTCTCCTTTGCATTGGAAGTAGCAGCATTACTTTCCATAGACTTTCTCTTGGACTAGCAATCTTTCGCCATATGATCCTTTTTCCCACAATTGTGACACTTCCTTTCAAATCTTCTATTATTGCCGTGAGTTTTCGAAGCTCCCCTCGAGCAAGAACTTCCATCTCCTTGATGACTTTTCACCTTGTCATTATTGCTTTTAGATCCACCAACAATATGTTGGTTGGAGTTCGCTTTGCTCTTGTTGACGTAAAGCACTTCTTCTTCACTCTTCAATAAAACTCTAGCCATTTGCTTAGCCATGGCTTCTTGACGAGGAAGCAAATTTTCAAACTCAACAAGTGATGGTTGATTTTGCCATCCCTGTATTGCATCGACAAATCCTCCGTATTCAGGTCTCAAACCATAGATAATTATTCTTTTTATCCAGGTTTCTCCAATTGGAACTGTTGGATTCAACTCTAAAATTTCATGATATATCGACTTTACTTTCTGGAAGTACTGGGCAATTGTCATATTGCATTGAGCTGTTGATAATAGCTCATTCTTTGAAAGTTGCAGCCTTGCATAATTCTTCTTTGAGAAAAGTGCAGCAAGTGTATCCCAAGCTTCCTTTGGCGTTTTGGCATCTTGAACATGCTCCAACACATCTTCTTCAATTGTTGTCTTAAGAGCAAACATTACCTTGCCTGCTTTAACCTTCCACCTTCGTAACGTACCATTGCCATCATCTGCCTCTGGTTGTGTAACATCAATTCCGTTGACAACCTCCCAAATATCTTGGCCTTGCAAATAAGACATCATACACATTGCCCATGTATTGTAATTCTGGTTATTGAGCTTCCTTATCCCTCCAACTACCAGAAGATCATTCATTATGCAGGCTCTGATATCAAAATGTTAAAAGACAAAACAGGAACTACAAACTCAATAAGAGAATAATTTAAGAGTGAACCGATATTTTTGTTGAGAAAATGGTAGATGTTTATTTAATTCATTTAATAGCCTTATACAAGCTTACAAAGATACTCATATTTTCTTAACCAACAGTCCCATTAACACTAAAAATAAGGAAAGTGTATCTGCAACTCTAAAAATTAGGAAGGATATTTGCAACTAAAAAATAATAAAATAACAACCTAAAGTAATAAAATAGCTATTTTATAGACTTCGTAAAAAACTAATAGAGCGGATGTTGTACAACTTTAACAAATACTCACCGATTTTGCTTTTGAAGTTTTTCCTTTAAAGAAAATATTCGACTTAGTTAGAAATACTGTGAAAATTAAATTAATATAATTTCTAATGATTAGAGTGTCCTCATATCTGAAGATTTTTTTTATATATATATATATATATAATGCTTCTCATTAGTGCCTGTACCATAAATACTCAATCAGAGATTATAACGGTTAGACCGTAATGTCGGAACGATCGTAACGGCCATAGCGTCAAGATATTTATTAGCTGAGATTTTCCTTCCGAGAACTTCACTTTAGTAGCTCGGTTATTTAAAGTTCCAATTATATATACAAAACATATATTGATACATAAATTTATTGTACTTACTAATATAGTAGCTAATTTCTCTTTAATCCAACAAAATACAAATTTAGGGATTTAAATAATAGATTATTATTTGGAGATACACACGCAATCGAATATGATTATGGTATATTCAGTTCATTTTATGACAAAATTATCGATGAAACGTTCAAATTATCCAGGATTTTATTAATTTAGATTCTTTATACTTTGCTATAATTGTTTGAACCAAATGTTGAAAACCTGAAACCCTAATTTGATTTGCTGAAGATAGACCAACCACAATATTTCTTAATTAATCTTTTATTAACTACGTACGAGTGCCTCAACTTAAACTTTTTGCTTTAAATGTTTCGGTTGTCCTTTGGAAGGTGTATAGTAATTAGAGTCATAATAATATATCAAGATTGTAATCTAGGGATATAATTAAGAAAATGTGAATTACGTCACTAGGCTACTAATTAATTTGTTGATGACGTACCATTTCTTAATGTGTGCCTTGGTTAATTCAATCCTCTCTTTTCTTCTATTATAATAATATATAATATTTTTTTTCTATAATAATTGATAATACTTAAAAATAAAATTAATTATAAAGCCAATTCATTAAAGGCACACGAAGAAATCTAAGACCAAAAGTCTAAAAAATTCAATACTCAAAACTATAAATTTAACAGGTATACCCATAATAAAAGAGGCTCCCTCTCCCTCAAACTCTTCTCTCTCTCTATTAAGTTTTCTCTCTACATTTCAATAGCTAACTTAGGCATCGGAACTTAAAAGTTCGGCCTAATTTTCTTTTTTGCAGGTCACTAAAGCCTCACTCATCATGATCGATAATTTTTTTTTTATGGTAAAATTTTGTATTTTATCAATAATAATAAATAAATAAATAAATAATATTCATTGGTATCCTTAGGGAAATGGTTCGTTTGAAAAAACAGAAATGGATGGAAAGTGTCACGATCATCCTGCGAGGGACAGAGGAATGAATAGGCTTTTTGAATTATAAAAAGGTTATATTTGTAATAGTGGACTCAAAAAGAAACTACAAACTACAAGTTAAATAATTTCATTAGAATTATGTACATTGCTTTCTATGGTGCAGATATCTAAGAATGCTTAATGTATATTCAAGCAGGGGAAGCAGAGATTTGATTAAGATATACATATACAATCTGACGATACAGATGTGTATGCATCATATTATATTTTATAATTTATTTAAATATTTAAATTTTAATAATAACTTATTAAATATTTATATATATTTATTATTTTTATGAATAATAAATATAAATTCATAATAATTTTAGAAATTGAAACGTATAATACTCAATTCAATTTGTTGATGTGATAATGAAATTGACAGAAATTAAACCAAAATCGACTTGGTTTTCTTATTAAATTTGACACCGTATACTATTATATTAGTACAATTGAGTGAGGAGCGCTTTAAATTTTAAAATATAGCGTGAATTCGTATATTTGTAAAATTGATAATTACATGTATTCATAATAAATATGAATTATTAAGTAAAAATTAAGTATACTTAATGATAGTTTTACTCTTTTTTTATTATTATTAAAAGAAAAACCTACTTCTCACTTTATGGTTAGACAAATTTTCTTTATGAATTAAATACAAGTCATTGACTAGTTTACAGCGCGGATATATTATATGAATTGATTTCCTATCAAATCTGGGTGAATTTTGAATGTTTTGACATGTTATGAGACAATAAGAAGATTTTATAAGATTGCATTACACTATCTATGAAAGTAAATGGAAGATTATGATTATTGATTATTGATTAATGGCGTAGTGTTGTCTTAATTAATTAATATTATATTGAGAATAATTAATATAATAGAAGAAAGGGTGTTAGGTTAAAAAAAAAAATGATGTCGGTGACGTAGAAAATGGGATGGTTGTGAAGCCACAAATGTCAAATTTTCAACCAAGAATGTGTACTTTCCAAATCTGTAAGCTTAATTAATTGAGCTTTTCAATTTCTTGGACTTTTGCCAAATTCTATTATTAGTCGGTGATTACCCTTTCCACGAGTTGAATTTAACAATGCTATACATTCTATTATGGCATAATATATAAAAACATACCTATATTTGACAAAAAAAAAATAGTTATGCACTTTAAATTTATGAATGATACTTTATATACTTAATGTTGATAAAAATAATTTATTATGCACTTAAACTTAATAATATACATGTATTATCTCTTGATATTAAAAAAAAAAAGTGTAATTATTACCTCTAAATTCTTTTGGTACGTGCATTTTATTTTATTAAATGTAAATTTTTTTTTCATTAAAGGTTTTTTTTTCAAAAGATTAATGGTTATTAACTATTATCATTGAATTACATGAATAAATAACTATTTATATCACGTGTAAAATAAGTGAACACAAAATTAGTCATGATAAACGACTTATTAAATTAAAATTAAGTGTTTTACTGTAATTTAAATAAAAAATGTATGATCTACAACAGAGTGCATCTTCAATGAAGAGAATAAAGCAAAAAATTTTACCTACACAACTATTACAATGTATAAAACCATGGGTCTCCATGTTTCTTTTAAGTTGTGGTATCACAGCAGAGAATCTTCTTTGATTTTCATCTGCGCTTATATAAACAAGGTTTCAACTCAGGCCATTCGATTGCTTTTTTCTTCGAACTTTGCTTCTCCTACAAAAAGGGATGAACAGATTACTCACACATAAGAACTCCTACTCAACTTTCTAAGAACACATAAATGAAAAGATAAATATCAGAAAGCAATATTTAATCTACAAAACCAACACACCTTTTGGAAGTATAATAAAATAAACATTTTATTTGAGAAATCCTGCACATAATTTGTATCAGTAGCAAGACAGAAATAATTATTGGGGCAAATAGGGAGAATTTTTCATTATATTTATAACCTTGACCATTGGCGCATATCCAAGATCAGTTATGGCTTTTGAAAACATATTTGGGTCTGCCCCTCCAGTTTTTGGATCAAATCTGCTCTTCACCTCCGCTATCAATAGCCAACCACTGTAAAAAAGCAAGAAAGTTCAATAACAAGAATTTACAGGCCAAAAGGTAATCTGAAAGCTTAAAAACAGCAAGCAAACCTTGGCTTAAGAACTCTGCGTGCTTCTTCCAGGTAACTTGGAAAGTTAGTACCCATTAACGAAAGGCAAAAGACAGCAACATCAACCGATGAATCATCAAGAGGCGTCTGCGAACAAACATCAATATATGATGAATACTGAAAAATCTGTTATAACAGGTAATATTGACAATCCGAAATTTATTTTTTTATGAAAACAAATTCTTAAAGCATAAAAAAATATAGTTAATAGCATGTCAAAGGTCCACATAGTAAATTCATCAAATGCAACTTAAATAAAGCACATACATTCGACATATCACAAGCGATTACTGAAGGATCACTGGAGACCAGATCAAAGGAGAAGACTTTATTCTTCACATTTTTTGCAAGACGTGCATTGCCTGGAACACATGAAACGGCAAGACATTGGCAAAAACCACATAACTAATAAGTGCACACACACACCCACCCATTCTATGACTAAAAGTTTGTTATTCATCTACAACCTAAACAGAAATTGAAATTCAACAAAATCTCACCACAGCCGAAATCAGCTACTACTAAAGAAGAACCATGCTCTTTAAGCCATTTAATGATTATATTTACAGGCTGCTCGGGCCAACGTGACATTTGTTCTTGATATCCTGCATGATACTGGCCATGAAAGTTAAAATAAAGTCAAGACATAGATTCTCAATAAAATTGAACAATTCAACAATACATATGTAGTTGACTAATGTACACATAATTGATGCTTAATCATGTAACCAAGTGAAGTAATGCGGGTTGTAAATGTAGGAAAAAATGAGGTTCCTCCATAATTGCACTTTTGAACTGGTAAACTATTCGTAAACTGCAATATTGTGTTTTGTCTATCAATTTGGCGCCGTCTGTTGGAAACGAAATGGCAGACCCACCACAAATCTGCCTGCAATCTATGCAAAATAAAATTGATTTCCATGAAGAAACGCTTGGACAAATGCAGCGTTCATTGGCTACACTCCACAAACTCGTTGAAGAAATATTAGACAAACTCCCACAAAACCCAGGGAAGCAACCCATGACCGAAGCAGCAACAACCCAACATGATGTTGAGGATACGGGGGACTCTAATGAAACACCAGCAAGGGTTTATCTCTCAACCAATGCCAAACATGGCCATTATACTCCTCACCCACTAAATTCCTGTATTAGACCTAATCACTTTGAAGCTGGAACAATGGCTCTACCTAAGGTGAAAGTTCCAGAGTTTAGTGGCCCTGAACCTCGGAGTTGGATTACCAAGGCTGAGCTCTACTTCAGTGCATATCAAACCCCTGAGCGAATGAAATTAGCAATCGCCCAGATGTGCATGATCGGTGCTGCCATAACTTGGTTTTCTCAGGCATTGCGCGACAATCCTCATATGACCTGGGAGCAGTTCAAACTTCGATTGAACGGGCGATTTGGCAAGCGAAGAACATAGAATCCATATGAGAAGCTACGCAACTTGTTCCAGACTGGAAGTGTCGACGATTACATAGAGGAATTTGAGTCAATTATCATATACATTCCGAAATCATCAGAGGAGCAGTTTTTGGGTTATTTCATAGGGGGATTGAGGGAGGAAGTAGGGAGATGGGTGCAATTTTTGAAACCACAAACCTGTAAGGAAGCAATGGAGTTGGCCCGCAATGCCGAACTCACTTTTGGCACCCTAGGCGTAAGATCGGCGGCAAGGGAAAGGGGCTGTGCGAACTAGAACAAGGTGAAGATTTCCCATGCTTCCCACCAGAACCCGTGCCCACATGGCTAAAAGGAACTGGGCTAGGCCGACCCCAAAGGAAAACACCTAAACCCAAGCCCACTAGTCCCTCATGAAACGACATTCCCTCGTGCGTTTCCATCCACCCACAGAAATCAGCAACAGTCTCGCAAGAGGAGACCTCGTCACCTTTCGCTGAAGGAGATGGAGGAGTGGCGCCGACTAGGATTGCGCTTCAAGTGGGCCCAACCCTATAGCCCCCAGCACCGGTGTAGTTTGGGAGAGTTGAAGGTAGCAATCCTCGAAAATGAGCTGTTCTTTGAAGTTGAGGAGCCAACCGGAGATGCGGCAGATACAGAGAACAGTGAGGGGGAAGAAGCTATGGAAGGGGAATGCACTTCTCTTGAAGCCTATTTTGGGGAGAGGAAGGGCTCAAGTGGACCAAACACCCTGAAGCTTCAAGGCCAAATTAATAGGATACCAATCGTACTTCTTGTTGATTCGGGAGCTACTCACAATTTTGTTTCACACAAATTGGTAAGATCCCTATATCTCAAGGCTTAGCTTATTCCTGATATAAACATCAAATTGGGGGATAGGTACAGGGTCTCAGTCAATGAACAATGCAGAGATGTTGAGATAGTGTTGGGAGCAGTTACCTTGCGATTGAACGCATTGGTGTTTGATTTGGGATCCTTGGATGCAGTGTTGGGTATTGAATGGCTGAAAACTTTGGAGGATGTTGTGCATAATTGGGAGCAAGGTTGGAAGCGGTTTAGCTACGAGGGCAGGCAGGTTGAATTAACGGGCATAGAGGGCACTTCCCTGGATATGGGGGCTTTGCAGGCTTGGTTGGGAGAAACGAGTTCGAAGCAGTTGTGCCTAGAAATGCACCAAACACAAGCAGCACCTGTATCGCTGCACGGTCCTACTCCAAAGTAGAAGGCAAACATCGAGATTCTTATGAAAAAATTATCAGCGATGTTTGAGCCCATGGCTGGGTTACCACCACAAAGATTGCATGATCACACCATTCACTTCATTCCTGGCCATGCAGAAGTTAATGTTCGCCCTTATAGATACCCACATGCCTAGAAGGCAGAGATTCAAAGACAAGTAGAAGAGATGCTGCAGCAGGGGATTATCCGCCCCAGCCAAAGCGCTTATTCTAATCCCGTTCTCTTGGTCAAAAAGAAGGACACCACTTGGAGGCTGTGTATCGACTATAAAGCGTTGAATCAAGTGACAGTGGCCAATAGATACCCAATACCGGTAGTCGATGAGTCGCTAGATGAGTTAAATGGAGCTACATTCTTTTCTAAATTGGATTTAAAATCTGGTTTTTATCAAATCAAGATGCGGGAAGGGGATGAACATAAGACTACTTTTTACACACATGACGGCCACTACAAATTTTTGGTGATGCAGTTTGGACTCACCAATGCCCCCTCCACTTTCCAAAGTGTCATGAATGACGTTTCCGGGCCGTTCTTAAGGCGCATGGTTTTAGTTTTCTTTGACGACATACTGGTTTACAGCTGTAGTTGGGCAGAGCACGTGGAACACCTAGCTACTATATTGCAAATTTTGAGGGATAACCAATTCAAAGTAAATCCCAACAAGTGTTCGCTGGGACAGACTTCCATTGACTACTTAGGGCACTGCATCTCTAAACAGGGTGTGTCCGTCGATCCTACCAAAATTATCTCTATCCAAAATTAGCCGATTCCAAAGAATGTTAAAGGAGTGAGAGGATTCCTTTGGTTGACAGGCTATTATAGAAAATTCATACAAGACTAGCAAGATTGCATGACCCCTGATTGAATTTATTAAGAAAAATGGCTTCCAATGGAACAAACAAGCTCAATGGGCATTTGAAACCTTGAAGAGCAAGCTTACAACAGCTCCCTTGTTGGCACTGCCCAACTTCGATAAACCCTTTTGTGTTGAATGCGACACTTCTGGAACGAGCTTAGGGGCTATACTGATGTAGGAAGGCCAGCCTCTGGCTTATTTCAGCAAAGCCTTAGCGGCTAGTAACTTTGCGAAGTTAGCATATGAGAAGGAAATCATGGCCTTGGCATTGGCCATCCAACATTGACGATCATATCTGTTGGGAAGAAGGTACACAATATTTACTGATCAAAAAAGCCTGCGCCACTTGTTGCAACAGCAGGTCACCACCACGGATCAGCAAAACTGGTTAGCTAAGCTTATGTGTATGATGTGCAATACAAGCCAGGGAAGCTCAACACAACTGCTGATGCTTTGTTCAGACAGCAGGACTATGCCGAGCTAGCTCCTTTCATTTCTTCCCCCACTTGGGCTGAAGGCAGTATCTTAATTAACGAGATAACCAGGACCCACAGTTGACTGCCATCAAGAATGCTATAGTTGCCAACCCCACATCTAAACCCAACTATAAACTGCGTCAAGGAGTGTTGTACAGCAAGGGAAAATTGGTTATTCGATCCAATTCACCATGGATTCCATCCATACTACGCAAGTTTCATGATACTGTTATTGGCGGACATTCAGGATATTACAGGACTTATAGCAGGATTGCGGCAAATTTTTATTGGCGGGAGATGGTGCAGCGAATCGAAGAATATGTCAATAATTGTTCCATTTGCCAACTATTTAAAGCCTCAACCCTCACTCCAAGCAAGACTCCTGCAGCCTCTTCCCATTCCACAGGCCGTGTGGGAGGATATTTCGATTAACTTCATCACTAGGATGCCTAAGTCCAGAGGGTACGAAGCTGTTATGGTTATTGTGGACAAGCTATCCAAGTATGGTCATTTTTTGGCCTTGAAACACCCTTATACAGCAAGGGCAGTTACTGACCTGTTTCTCAAGGAAGTGGTGCGGCTCTATGGTTTCTCGAAATCTATTGTTAGTGACCGAGATTCAGTCTTTATGAGCCGATTCTGGCAAGAATTGTTCAAGTTGTAGGGAACGCATCTCAAGTTTAGCTCCTACCACCCGAAAACGGATAGACAAACCGAGGTAATCAACAGGTGTCCGGAGACCTATCTTCAATGCTTTGATGCTGACTAGCCATATTACTGGAGTCAATGGTTACCATGGATTGAATTTTGGTACAATACTTCTTTTCATGTGAGCACCGGGGCAACTCCTTTCGAGGTGGTGTATGGGCGGAAGCCACCAACTATCTTACAGTATGTGCTAGGTGAGATTCAAGTGGAGACGGTAGCTCAAGGTTTACAGGACCGTGATGAGGCTTTGAAGCAACTTAAGGAGCACTTGTTTCGGTCATAGCAGCACATGAAGGCATAAGCTGATAAAAGTCGTCAAGATCGTTCAATTCGAGGAAGGGGACTAGGTTTACTTGAAGCTGCGACCTTATATACAACAGTCAGTCACACGGAGGATTTATCCGAAACTCTCAGCTCGCTACTATGGGCTGTTTTAGATTGAGTCCAGGATCGGGAAAGTAGCATATCGCCTGCAACTCCCTCAGTCTTCCAAGGTACATCGTATCTTCCATGTTTCTTTGCTCAAAAAGACCATGGGCAACCAGCCTAGTTCTCACCAACTTCCACCCGAGCTTGAGTTGGAAACTGCTACAGATTCTGTTCCTGCGAAGACATTAGCTACCAGGGTTGTCCAAAGGGATGGAAAGCGCATTTCCCAATGGCTAGTGCAGTGGCAAGCCGAGGGATTCGAAGAAGCTACCTGGGAAGATAAGTATGCTCTCAAGAGGGATTACCCAAAACTGCGTCTTGAGGGCAAGATTATTTTTCAAGGGGGCGGTATTGATGAAGAAATAAAGACGTCAAATGAGCCGCTAGACCGGACTCCCTGGGCCACGAAGGTTGATGGTCTATACCAGAAAGAAGAAGCTACATAAACACGGGAATGGCACCCCAAGAATTCACCATTGTAATTCTATTATGAAAGAAGGGGAGAGAGGGAGTTAATTACACCTAGGTGTCCAGCTAAGCACTAAGGGTAACGGGTGGATTGTTTTTGGTTTTTGAAGCAAGGAATGAGAGGGGAGGGGGGGAATCTAGGATCGTTTTTGTTTTTCTTTGTCCATTGTTTGGAGAGGAAAAGTCATTTCCTGAGGGCATTGTAATGTTGACAGTGCTGTTACTTCAATAATACCAGTATTTCCTCCTTGCATTCCCTTCTCTTGATCTGTTTTTCTTTGTTTAATCAATCAATATTGTGTTTTATCCATCAAATTAATGCCATTCCATATGTGGCTAATTCAGTGAACATGCACATTAATAGAGCAGAAATTCAATGAAACAGTTCAAGGGAAAGAAAAGAAGAATCAATAGATATAGAGAGGAAGAATGGATTGTTTTTATTGATAAACAAGGACTGATACAATCCCCTTAGGAAGAAGAACTTCCCTCTCCAACAATGGAGCCCTACTAAAAATCAGATTACAATCTTATTCTCTGCATACCCCCCTCTCCCCCAAACAAACAATTAATAAAGCTAATTCAAAAAGTAGAAACCGTTTTCTCTCCCTCCTGTCCAGCTAGGACCAAGCCTAACAGATTCTACTCACAAGAAATTTTAGCTCACAACAGAATTTAGTGATTTCCATCCTTGTCCCCATCCTAGAGCTTTTTCCTACGAGTGTAAACCTGCAAGAGCTTCGGCCCATTAGAAGTCTGATCCAGCTCAACATCTCCACCTTTTTGTTCTGTATCATTGCCACCCCCTTGAGAATCAGTCTTGTTATCAAGACTGAATTGAGGATAATTTCTTTTGATCACATATTCATCTTCCCATGTAGCCTCATCACCAAGACTCTTGGAGTGCCACTGGATGAGCCATTGAGACACATTCTTCCCGTGCTGCTGTATAATGCGAGTGGCCACCACCTTCTTGGGCATAAGATCATCAACTTGCTCCAGCTCAAGCTCAGGTGGCAGATCAACAGAGCTCGATTGCATCCCAACAGCCTTTTTAAGCAAGAAGACATGGAACACAGGATGTACCTTGGAAGTGGAGGGAAGATGCAAGCGGTAAGCTACTAGACCCACCTTAGCAGCCACCTGACAGGGTCCACAATAGCGAACTAAAAGCTTGGGATAGATCTTTCTGCTGATGGACTGCTGCCTATGAGGTTTCAGCTTCAAATACACCCAATCACCCACCTCAAAGGAAAACTCTCTTCAGTGTCGGTTGGCCTGAGTTTGCATATGTTGCTATGATCGTAACAGCTATTGCTTGAGCTGTCTCAAGGCCTCACCCCTGTCCCTTAAGTCACAACCCACTGCCTCCACCCTCACCTCTCCGGGAAGGTACTGGACAACCGTGGGTGCGCTCCTTCCCTACACTACTTCAAAGAGGGTGGTCCCTGTACTCACATGGTACATAGTGTTGTACCAGTATTCCGCCCAAGGAAGCCATTGGCTCAATGAGCGGGGCTGGTCAGCAGCAAAACAACGGAGGTAAGACTCGAGGCAGCGGTTGATAACCTCAGTTTGGCTGTCCGTCTCCAGGTGATAAAAGGAGCAAAATGAGAGTTGGGTACCATGCAACCGAAATAACTCTTGCCAAAAGCGGCTCATAAACATCGGATCGCAGTCATTAACAATCGTCTTCGAAAACCCATGGAGGCGGACAATTTGCTTAACAAACATGTCTACCACTCTTCGTGCTCTATACGGGCGCTTAAGGGCTATCAAATGGTTGTACTTGAACAGCCTATCCACCACCACCATCACTGCATCAAATCCCTTAGATTTAGGTAACCTCGTTATGAAATCCATTGAGATGTCTTCCCAAATCACTTGAGGAAGGGGAAGAGGCTGTAGCAGCCCTGTCGGTGAAAGGATAGAAGCTTTGAACCTTTGGCAAACCGAGCAACTCTTAACATAATCCTGGCCGCGTTGTAGCATCCCTTTCCAATAAAAAATTGCAGATATCCTTTTGTAAGTCCTGTAGTAGTCGGAGTGTCCCCCGATAACAGAAATATGGAATTCCTCCAATATGGCAGGGACCCATTTGGAGGTTGATGTGATCACCAATTTCCCGTTCCTATATAAAGTTCCCTGTTTCAGCTGGTACTTTGGTCTGGCAGCTGGGTTGGCTTGCACTTCCTGCTTAATAGACAGCAAATGAGGGTCCCGTACCTCCTCCAACAGCTGCTCCCCATCTATCCATGTAGGGAAGAATTCAAAAGAGGCAAATTCCACACAATCCTGCTGCCTGGAAAGAGCATCAGCTATTGTGTTCAACTTGCCTAGCTTATATTGGACCTCAAAGACGTAGCCCATCAGTTTAGAGAGCCAATGCTGTTGGTCCGGAGTGGTGATGCGTTGTTGCAGTAAATGGCGCAAGCTCTTTTGATCTGTACAGACAGTAAACCGTTTGCCAAGCAAGTATAGGCGCTAGTGTTGTATGGCCAATGCTAAGGCCATTAGCTCTTTTTCATATGCTGACTTGGCTAAGTTCCGTTCAGCCAATGCCTTGCTGTAGTACGCTATCGATCTGCCCTCTTGCATTAAGACAACCCCCAACCCAAGGCCCGATGCATCACACTCGACAAAGAAAGTTTTTATGAAGTCAGGCAAAGCTAACAATGGGGCAGCAATGAGTTTCCCTTTCAATGTCTCAAATGCTGCTTGAGCTTGTTCACTCCAATGGAACCCGTTTTTCTTGGTCAAGTCAGTTAAAGGCTTTGAAATCTTTTCGTAATCCTTTACAAACTTTTGGTAGTATCCCGTCAACCCTAGGAATCCCCTAACCCCCTTAACATTCCTCGGTACTGGCCAATCCTGTACAGCAGCAACTTTGGAAGGATCAACAGTAACCCCCTCTCTTGAAATGCAGTGACCAAGATAGTCTATGGTAGTGTGGCCAATCAAACACTTTTTGGGATTGACTTTAAATTGGTTATCCTGGAGTACCTGTAAAATAGTAGATAAGTGTCGCACGTGTTCCTCCCAACTCTGGCTATAAACTAGAATATCGTCAAAAAAATCAAGGACCATGAGCCGCAATCAAAGATGAAATATGTCGTTCATCACACTTTGGAAAGTTGAGGGAGCGTTAGTAAGCCCAAACGGCATCACGAGGAACTCGTAATGGCCGTCATGTGTGCAAAACGTTGTCTTAGGTTCGTCCCCCTCCCGCATTCAAATCTGATAGAGCCCAGACTCCAAGTCCAGCTTAGTAAAGTAGGTCGCCCCATTGAGCGCATCCAGCAACTCATCCACTAATGGTATGGGGTATTTATCAATCACTGTGACCTTATTGAGGGCCCTGCAGTCAATGCATAATCGCCAGGAGTCGTTTTTCTTCTTGACCAAGAGTACTGAGCTAGAATACGGGCTCTGACTTGGCCGAATAATACCCTGCTGGAGCATGTCTGCTACTTGTTTCTGGATTTCAGCTTTCTACAGGTATTTGTAGGGGTCGAGGAAACCCCGCTAATGGTTGGAAAACAGCAGAGAATCGGCTCATTAGGGCCTTCACATCTGCCATCTGAGTTGAAGATAAACTCGGATTGGAGGGTGCTGTCAATTGAGGAAGACTGCAATGCTGATGCTTCAAACTCCCACCTCCTAACAAAATTCTAAGAGCTCCCATATCAAAGAAAGTACCCTCTATTCCTGTCAACTCAATCTGCTTACCATTGAGTTCAAACTTCATCCATCTCTTATCCCAGTTGTGTATAATGTTGTCCAATGTCTTCAACCAGTCAATTCCCAGAATAAAGTCAATTGGTCCCAGTTCAAAAACCAACGCATCCAATGTCAATGTATAGGCTCCCAAATCCAGCGGAACTGCCTCACATTTCTTATGTGTCTTGACCCGATATCCATCCCCCAAATTAATGTGCACAGGTAAAATTGGAACGGTTGGAAGGTTCAAGGAACTAACCAGCTTTTGAGGTACAACATTATGGGTAGCCCCGAAATTCACAAGCAAGATAATTGGTATCTCACGTAGTGTTCCCTTCAGCTTGAGAGTAAGAGGAGCTTGAAGATTTTTGCCAGCTTTGAAGAATGCTTCCACGGCTGAA
Organism: Excoecaria agallocha; assembly: GCA_037975025.1. Lineage (NCBI taxonomy): Eukaryota > Viridiplantae > Streptophyta > Magnoliopsida > Malpighiales > Euphorbiaceae > Excoecaria > Excoecaria agallocha. The sequence goes on from CM075810.1 coordinate 9,840,779, forward strand.
CATTCGGCTTCCACCACTTCATCTTCTCCAATGTCAAGCTCCCCTGGTTTCTCTTGCTCTGATTCGTCCAATTCCAGCTCCGTGTCATTCTCGAAAATGGTGATGCGCAACTCACCCATATTGCAACGATGCTGCAAGGAATAACGCTCACCGCATTTGAAGCACAAACCCAGTCGACGGCGTTCATCAATGTCCTTCAACGTTAAGTGTCGTGGCCCTTTATTTCGTGGAGCATTCTGCAACCGATTAGGTGGAGGAAGAGTGCGTGGTGATGGAGTCTCTGTTGTGGGTATTGGACCTGGGCCTCTAAGCTTGAGACGGGGATCAGGTTGGCCCAACTCTTTAGAGTGAAATGGGCGGATGAACGGTGATGAAATGAGAGAAGGCTCGGATCGACTCCCATCTCCCCCTCCCCGGTCTCACGATGGTGGTGCACGACCACGCGGCGGACTGAAAGCCAACTCGACATCCCTGGCAAGTTCCATGGCCGCTTCACATGTCTGGGGTTTCATGAAACAAACCCAACGCCCCACTTCCTCCTTGGAGTCTGGGCGGATAAACTAGTCCCAAGTCATCCGTGGGTTGTCACGTATAGCCTGAGAAAACCAAGTAATAGCTGCTCCGATCAAGCACATCTGGGCGATCGGGAGTTTCATCTCTTCAGGAGTCTGGTGAATATTGAAGTACAGTTCAATTTTGGCGATCCAAGTCCGGGGGTCTGATCTAGAGAACTCCGATACCTTGATCTTGGGTAAGGACATAGCTCCATAGTGATGGTGGGAATCCAAGTGGGGAGAACTGGGTAGCAACACTGGCTGTTGCTTCGGTTGTGGTGTGAGAATTATCGGGGTCTGTGGTGAGGGGTTGTTTTTCTAGTATGGTTTGGATGGTGGTCTCCAGGCAATCCAATTTGTGTTCTACATGTTCTACAAATTTCTGGAAGACAATTACACTGGATTGAATAGCAGAGACAGTTCATTGGATTGAATCCAATGTTTCTTCATGGGCATCTACTCAGTTTTGCAAATCCATTTTCGATTGTAAACGAGTTTATGGTGGATCTACCATTGTTTCCCACAGACGGCGCCAAATAATAGAGCAGAAATTCAATTCAAGGGAAAGAAAAGAAGAATCAATAGATATAGAGAGGAAGAATGGATTGTTTTTATTGATAAACAAGGACTTATACAATCCCCTTAGGAAGAAGAACTTCCCTCTCCAACAATGGAGCCCTGCTAAGAAGCAGATTACAATCTCATTCTCTACATACCCCCCTCTCCCCCAAACAAACAATTAATAAAGCTAATTCAAAAAGCAGAAACCGTTTTCCCTCCCTTATGTCCAACTAGGACTAAGTCTAACAAATTCTACTCACAAGGAATTTCAGCTCACAACAGAATTTAGTGATTTCTATCCTTGTCCCTGTCCTGGAGCTTCTTCCTGAGGGTGTAAACCTACAAGAGCTTCGGTCCATTAGAAGTCTGATCCAGCTCAACATCTCCACCTTTTTGTTCTTTATCACATATTATTTTCAGCTAATTACTTAATTTGTTATTTCTAAGGCTTCTTGGTAATTAAAGTCTATTGTGCACCATACACCTCAAGCATCTACATAATGCATCCACGAATAATTTGCAACAAAAACTCCTAGTGTGATAATTTAAATAGAGCTTGGAGAACTTTTCTTATAATATGATAGCAATATTTCATTCTTTGAATGCATATCATGATTTGATGAATTCATAGGCTACAAAATCAAGTAGGCATATTCAATTCAAGTAAAATAGACTACTGCAAAATATAAGTGAGAAAATTCAATCCAGTACCTAATAGTTTGATAGGAAATTTTAGTGCTCTGGCACTCGTACAGCAAGAGTATGCAGATACTTATTATGCATTAATGGAAAAATAGATATATTATAGTCGCCGTTAAAAGATTAATAAGAAAATGATGACAATGTGGAGCAAAACATACCATATTAAACAAGGACGGATCTTCCTTGAAATATTTAAGGGCCTCTTCTCCTCTGTAAAAAAAAAAAAAAAAAGCTTCGAGCTTTATATTCTCCATAATTTGTTCAGCAAGCCCACTTAATAAAAAATTACTAAGCTTAGGTTCGGTTGAAATTCCACAACTGAAAACAAATTCCCAGGAAAAAAATAGATTCAAGCAAAGCATAAAATTACGTGCAAGTATAGAGCTTTTCATTAAGCATACGGAAATGTCCTCCTGATAACCTAGCTCGCATCTGCAATATAATCAACCATATCAACTCAATCAAAAATCTGAATTAATTTACTTAAAATGTATAGTTATTCTGATTGATGCATGAACAGAGAGAAATTATATGACCTTGTCGAGAAAAGACGATGACTTCGGTCGCTTTGAAGAAGAGGGATTTGTGGGTTCAGCTTCATCATCTCTAGAAATTGGGTTGGTGGGTTTGTTAGATTGTTTATTTTGAGTTTGTGGGTTGCAATGGTTACTTCCCTTGCGTTTTCTGCTCTTACCTTCCTTCATAGATAGAATTTTCTGTTTATTTTTATTTGAAGTGCGTAAAACCCTAAATCCCTAATGCATCAGTTTTGCACTGCCACCTTGTATTTAGGGATAGTCATTATATCTTTTGAATGCACGGTGCACCCAACTAATGTTTTGACCTTTTCGACAAGGGTAAGGTTCCATTTTTCTACTCTCTTTTAAACTGGGTGTAGTCACTTTGGAAAAATAGGATCTGATTGAAAAATTGTGAATCGGATCTATTTTCGATCCGAATATACTTCAAAAATCGAACTCGAGCTTTTACATCTGGTAAATTAAACTGAAAATCGATTTATTTGATCGGATCCGGTCTTTGGACATCGGTTAACTATTACGGTTAACTGTTTTATATACACACACACATATATATATATATATATATATATATATATATATATATATAGATATATATATATATTGTAACTTAATTTTTTTTTAATTTTTCTCTAAAATTTATATAAAAAAATATTTTAAATTTTATTTTTATTTTTATACCTTGATTTTTTTTATTTCTATATAAAATTTATATAATATTTTAAATTATATTTAAATTATGTCATTTTTTTAATTATGTAGAATAATCAATTAACTTTTATATATGTTAATTTTTATTATATATATATTAATATATATTTTACTTGATAATATTTATATTTTTTTATATTTTAGATTTTATGCTTTAATATTGAATTTTTTCTAGAGTTTTTCATTGGCTTCAGATTAAATATGTCAATTTTCAACAAAAATTAAATTCACTTTATAATATTAGCTACTAATTTATTGAACATAAATTTGGCTAGTATATTATGTATTCTTTGTTATTTTTATGTTGAATCATTTTTTTTTTACATTTTAAATTGAATTATCTTTACCTATTTTTTTATAATTATATACTATAAATTTTAGCGGTTAATTAATAAAAAATATTAATTAACTAAGTCAAATTCAATGAGTTCGTTAATTAAATATAATAAATTAATTAATAATTAATAATTTTATAAAATAAATATTAATGAGTTGGATATTTTTTTATTAATAAATTGATTAATGAATTCATACTCGCGCGTAATTAAAACCACCTCTAGCAAAAGTCTTCAGTTGTTGTAACCACTGTCTCTTAGATGTGGGCCCATCATGTTAATTACTTGGCTTTCCTTATCAGAGATAAAATATTTTGAGAGACGAATTTCTTTAACAAGAAGACCACTCTTAAAGTGACACATGGAAAGTTTTAAAAAAATATAAGGAGTTTAAAAAATTTTGCAACGGGAACAAATTAACGACCATATGAAAGATACATATATATTATTAACTAGTAATAGAGGATAAGGGTTCACATTTCTTTTATATTTTAGGACACTCTAATAGAGTTGTACCTTCCTTTCTCTATGCTTATCTTAGTGCCATGTATAGTCTTATTAGGACTGTAACTCTGTTTCTTTGGTGTATTTATACTGTGAATATCAATATACTAAATCAAGTTTGTTCCTTCTCATATTGTATAAAAGAAAACATAGGTTTAAACACCACCAAATATGTCTACTGAAAGCTCACAACTTCAACCCTTTCTTCTTTTTCTCTAATGAGGTTTGCACCAGTACCTTTCTTTTCTTCAAATTTATCTCATAATCTCTCCATCAAACTCAACTTCAAAAATTTCTTACTCTAGAAAACTCAATTGACACTTATTTTGAAAGGCTGCCAATTATTCTCTCATGTGGATGGCACTGCACCTTCTCCTAATAGTGCAGAGTTTAGTCAATGGGAACAACAAGATCATCAGGTGCTATTTTGGATTTTTTCTTCTATCTCTAAGAACATGTTGCCGCAGATCATAAGGACTACAATAGTAAAACAAGTAATGGTCTCAACATCGGATCAACTGTAAATAGTATTTTTTCGATAGTAAATAGTACTTTTCAGGATAAAAAGTGTATCCGAAGGTGAAATTATTTTATTTGATCATCGAAAAATACTGATCACAGTTAGTCCAAAGTTAAAATTTAGAGTGAAATCAAAATCAAATAGGCCTTCAAAAGTTAAAAATACGAAAAAGAAATCGGTTCGGTTCAAAGGTTAACTAGGTTGACTTAAGTTTGACCGAACCTTTAAAAATAAAAAATGATTTCTAAAAATTTCCAACAATTGCATATTTGACTAAAATGATATGTATAATCTTTTGGCTGTAAAAATTTAATTTTTTGGTGACACCAATAATTGTTAAATCAAATCGATCTAATTGAATCGAACCAATAATGAACTCCGATTGGGCTAAAATATCGTGTACAGCCTATTTTAGAAATGATAAGATTGATGAAATCAATTTTAGGATGATTTGAATTTTGGAAGTAAGATAATTATAGAAAAATGGTATATCAGACCTAATTAGGGCTTTTAGGCTTGAATGAGTGGACTTTAGGTTGAATCAAAGCCTAAACCATTTAGCTACTATATAAGCCAAGTGGGAGATGTTATTTTGGGTGTCTCACCCTTATCCCTGCAACCTTTATCTTCTTCTTCTTTGGTCAAACCACCATAGCTACTTTCTCTCTCTATTTCTTTAAGTTTTTTCTCTCTTTCTCTCTTAACCCAAGCATTTTAAGTGTAGTTTATTTTTTAAAAAAGATTCTCTAAGCCTCTAATTTTTATTAGAGTGAGAAAAGTGGGTGAAAATGAGTATGAAAGTGAAAGAGGTCAATTTGAGGTAAGTGAAAACCAAGATTTTAATTTATTTAAGGGTGCCTACAAGTATTTTTAAATGCCTAGAGTCCATTTATGATGTTAATTTTAAGAGATTGAAATCATAGTATTTCTATTGATGAAGAATTCAGCCCCTTGTAGATTCTCATGGTAATGGATAAGCTTTTAAAGCTAAATGTAAAGAAAATAAAGCCTAAGGAAGATAAAGTAAATGAGAAAGATTAGTGACTATGAAATCCATCAATTTCCCTCATTCTGACATGATTTTGCTTTATATAACTTAGGTAAACATATGTATAATGCATGTTTAATTGAAAATAAACTTAGAATAGTGATTATGCACCTTGAATGTGGCCATCAGAATACTTAAATTGATTTAAAAGTATTGGTAAGGTGGGTTATCTCGCATGGCAGAATGGAACCCTAAGGTTAACCAAAGTGTATTTTATGTATTTTTAATGTTTGATGCCTTAAAATGACTATAGAGATAAAATATTACGTCCATGAATTTTATTAGAATTAATTGAACTTATGTGAATATTTTTTAGAAGAAAATTAGATTATGTAATAAGTGAATTTGTTGAATTATTATGAAATAATTCATAAATTGAGTGGAAATGGTGAATTATTATAAAATAATTCACAAAATGTACAAAAATAATGGAAAACTTGAATGACTGATGTATTGGAAGGAAAAAAGTTATGGAAAATGTAAATATGTGAAAAGTAATTTTTGAAATAAATGAATTTTGCCCTTAGTAATGGTTAGATGGTCAAAATCTAGTTTAGAATATAATTGGCTAACTATAGGGACACTTATACCACGGTGCAAGTCATGATGACTAGCTTTACTATGATAAGATCGTAATAATCTCCTATAGTATCGGCATTATCTATTTTATGGATAAATGATTCTTCGAGGTCATTTCTCAGTCTGTACTGTGGATCCATGGGATTCACGTCCCGTATATCTGGTTTGAAAATTTCTACCAAGATTGTACTAGGAGCATAATGGTAATAATAAATTAAAAGTGCAAAATGTAAAGTAAAAATGAAGTTTAGAGTGAAAAAATGACCTAATTGTAAGAAAATAAAAAGTTTAGGGACAAATTGATAATTTTCCCAATTAACAAGTTTAGTGAGTAAAAATGAAAAAGTATTGAATAAAAGGGTAAAAATGGTAAAAATTAGTGAATAATAGCCTAAAAATTAACTTTTAAAAGCTTGAAGGACTAAAATGTAATTTGACATAAAAATGTTAAAATGAGGATTAACTGGTAATTTGTATGCCAATTAATGAATTTAGAATGAAAATAAATGAACTAGCGGTAAAATCGTAATTAAAGTATAAAAACAGTAATCTCGTAATTAATTAAAAAATTAAGGACTAAATTGAAAATTTGCCATAGTAGTGGTAATTAATAGTGTAAATGATAAATGGAATGATAATTGCATTTGTTTGACTAAATAAGAAATTTTGAATGTATAATGCAATTGTGCATGTTTGGAAAAATCTTTTATTCACAGTCACCACTGAGCACATTTAATGCTCAACACGTAGTGTTTACTGCGTGTAGGTTTTGAAGAGTAATTATAGCATAGTACACAGTGAAGTAAATTTTGAAAAGAAAGAGATAGTTAGAAACTATTTTGTGTTTTAGCATGTATATATTTAGCTCTTTGAGGTAAATAATTGGTTTATAATAAACAATATTTGAAGTATATGTAAATATGAATTATTGATAAGAAGTGAAATTGAATGGGTGTGTTGGATATGAGAATGGATGAGGCATCCTTCAGCATCGGGTAGTGTGAGGCCCCACAACAGCAGGCTTTATCACTGGTAGTGCCACCTCTACCTCCATAGCTAGACTCCCTTAATCTAATAACCGATTATGTGCAGTAGAGATTGCAGGAGGGTCTGGTACAATTGCCACTGGCAGTAGCTCAGGTATAGCCACCAACTTTACCCAGAAGAAAGCCTATTTTAGAATAATTGAAAAGATTAGGAGTTGAAGACTTCTATGGACGGGACCATTTGACTCCTACTCAGGCAAAATAGTGGCTATTTAAAATCAAGATATTGTTTAAAATCACCAACAGCTCTCTAAAAGAGAAATTTGAAGGTATTATGGCTTTGCTTCAGAGGCCAGCTTTTATATGGTGGGACTCAGTCAGGAGGCACTGCAATGGCCTGAACGTCAAATTAGCTGTGAATAGTATTTTCTGATAGTGAATAGTAAAATCGGACTGAAAAGTACACCCGATGATAAAAAAAAATTTTATTGGATTATCAAAAAATATGGGTCACGGGTAGTTTGGGATTAAAATTTGAAGTGAAATTGAGGTCAAATAAGCCTTCAAAAATTAAAAATACGAAAAACGAATCGGATCGATTTTAAGTTAATGATGTTGACCAAGATTTTACCAAACCTTTAAATAAAGCAAATAAAGTTTAAAAATTTTCAAAAATTACAGATATGCCTAAAATAATGTGTAGATTATTTTGATTGCAATAAGTAAATTTTTTGGTAATACCGGTATTTTTGAATCGAATCGATTTAATCGAATTGGATCGAAAAGAACTCTGATTGGGTTGAAATTTTGTGTACAGCCTATTTTTGATATGATAAAAATGATGGAATCAATTTTGGAGTAATTTGAAATTGAAAAATGGGATAAATTAATTAAAATTTCTTAATAGATAATTAATGGGCTTTGATTAATTGATTTGGACCCAAATTTAAGCCCAAACCCAAGCCCAGCCTAAAGTCACATATATAAGGATGGGAAAATAGATCATTCACGTGGCCTTCATCTTTTTCTTCAGTTGTTCTTCCTCCATGAGTGGTCGAACCACTCTTTCTCCCTTTCTCTCAAAATTTCTTCAATTTTTTTCATTCTTTTCCTTGAGATCCAAGCACAAGAAATTATCTTTAGCCCTTCTAGTTGCTAGATCTACCTTTAAACTGTTGATTAAAGGAAGAAAAGCAAGAGAAAACAAGTGAAAAAAATCTTAGGGGTCAAAATAAGGTAAGAGAAATTGTTGATTTTAATTTTGTTTAAGGATGGTTACAAGGGTTTTTGGATACCTAGAGTTTATTTTTGAGGTCAAAATGAGCTAAAACTATGAAAATTTTGATGTTTCTTTTAAAGGCAATTTCGGCCAACATTGGGGGTTTTGAAGAATAATGATTTTCTTTGGTTGCAAGCTTGAAAAATAAAATTTATGGAAGGATAAGCACAAATAAATAGGTAAGTGACTATGAAATCTTCTAATTTCCCATAAATTTGATGAATTTTCCTTTATTTAATTTAAGGAAAAAATTGTAAAATGCATGTATAGTGAAATTAACTTTAGAATAATGAAATCGAACCTTAATTAGGCTTAAATGTAAGCTTAATTTGATTGAATTAAATTTGTATGAAATGCTTACTTTGATGGCTTAAATTATACCCTAAGAAAATCTAAGTGTACTTTGGTTAATTTTAACATTTTAAGCCTTAATTTAATAGTAGACATGAAATAAAATGTTCATAAATTTTTATGAAATTTATGTGAATTATTTGAATATTTTTGGAATGATTATTGAATTATATAACTAATGAGAATAGTGAATTTTTGTGAAATAATGCATGAAATGAATAAATAATGTGCTTATGTATTTTTATAGAATTTATTTGAATATTTTTGAAGAAAAATTTAAATATGTACAAAATAAAATATTAAATTATTAAGTTATAAATCACAGCTTAAGTGAAAAATAATGAATTATATTGATATAATTCATAAACCCTCTAAAATTAGTTAAAAGAGTGACTGACTAATTTATTGAAATAAAAAAACCATAAAAAGTATATTGTATAAATGATCAAATTGAATTATTGAGAAATAATTCATAATTCGATAATAAAATGGTGAATTATTATAAAATAATTTACAAATCATATAACAGTATTGAACTTCTCGAATGACCTTATTAAAGGACAGAAAAAATAAGAAAATTGCTAAAAGTCAAAAAGATAAAATGAAACGTAAAATCAAAATATTGAATTATTAAGAAATAATTTATAAACTGACAAGAAGTGGTGAATTATAATGATTTAATTCATAAAATGTATAAAGAGTACCGAAAGAATAACTGGTTAAAGTATTGAAACGAAAAGATACTGAAAAATATTAAGTATAAAGTGATCATGGTGAATTATTGTAGAATAATTCACAAAAAGGTTACTGTCAGAATAATAGAAAAGAAAAAGTGACTAAAAAGATTAACTGACAAAATATACTGATTGAAAAAGTACTTGCAATTGTTTGACATTGAAAAGTATTTTGAAAGTAAGTGATTTTGCCCTTAGCAACAGTCATGCAGTAAAAGTTTTGCTCAAAATATAATTTGTTAGCAATAAGGATACCTTATACTGCGGTGCAAGTCATGGCAACTTGCTTTGCTATGGTAGGATCTTTGATATTCATAGCCTCTATCATACGTATTGTTATATGCACTATGAGAAATGATTCTTTGGGATCATTTTTCAATATTATTTTGTATGTGGTCCTGTGGGGTTCACGTCTCATATATCTTATCCGAGAGTTCCTGTCGAATTATACTAGAGGCATATTGACAATAATAAATCAGAATTTCAGAAAGTAAGTTAAAAATAAATGTCAAAAGAGAAAAAGGATTTGATTGAAAGAAATGAAAAGTTTTGGAGCAAAACTGTAATTTTTTCAAAAAATCCAAAAATTGTACTTAATGAGCAAAAATGAAAAGAAAATATTTTACAAGGGTAGAAAATATTTTGCAAGGGTAAAATGGTAATCTAACGATCAAACAATCCAAAAATATGCTTTTGTAAAGAAAAAGAATTAAAACATAATTTTACATAAAAAAAAGTCAAATAAAGACCAATTGGTAATTTATATACCAATTATTGGTTTGAAAATAAAAAAATTGTAAAATAGTGTTAATATTGTGTTTAAAGTTCAAAAATGGCAATACCGTAATTAATTGAGAAATTAATGATTAAAAATGACATGTTGTATAAAAAGGTCAATCAAGGACCGAACATAATTTTTATAAGCCAAAAATCAACTGAAAAGTAAAAATAAGCAAGTTAGTGAGAATGTTGCAATTAACATGTAAAAATGATACTTTTGTAATAATTGTGTAAAAAGAACCTTTTTGTATTAAAAGAAAAAATTAAAGATCAAATTGCAAAGTTTTTCAAAGTAATAGTGTTATTCAGTAAAGAATGTTAAAAGCATTGATAAACATATTTTAATAAAGCATTTAAAAAGTCAAAGTTAAGCCTAATAATTGGTTTGAATACCAAATGTTAGTAAAATGAAAAAAAAATGAGAAAAGTAAAAGAAATTTTATAATTAGAATTACAGAAAGGGCATTTTCATAAATAATTAAAAAGTTTAAGACCAAAGTGATAAGTTTGCTAAAATTCTTGTAATATTATTAAAATTATTAAAAGAGCTTTTGTTAAGACATAAATGATTTTTAGCACAATTAATGTAATTATTCTCTTTTGGGGAAATTCTTTGATTCATAGTTACCACTGAGCATATTTAGTGTTGAACACGTAGTGTTTACTACGTGCAAGTTCTGAAGTATAGCGAAAATATGATACACAGTGGAGCAGAGATTGAAGAGGAATAGTCAGTTATGATTATTTTAGTATTTTTGACATGTATATACTTAGATAGCAGAAGTAAAGAATTGGACCATATTTGAACTACTATTTGATGGTAATAAATTTTGTTATATCTGTAAATGTGTGATTGCCAGTCAGTGATTTAGAATGGTTATGTTCGATCTATGAATGAATGTTTGGAATGCATATATGTACTGTTATAAATTGTTATGCCCTTTGAGAGGCTATGTTTTTTCTAGTTTTTCAGGAGGCTATTAAGTATATAGCCATTGTGCTACCGAATTTTTGATAAATAAATAGTATTTCAAACAGTTATAAGTTACCAAGTTAAGTGTATGATTATGAATAGTGATTAAGTATTGACAGTTAATAAATTATTTGGCTAAGCTATTGATGGAAAAAAAATTTCGATTTATCGCTTAATTTCGTATCGAAAAAGACTTTTGAGATAAGGGTGTTACATTTTCTGGTATTAGAGCAAAGGTTTAAGCGATTCTAAGATCGGAATGGGATAAGATTAAATGATAGGTTTATCTGTATATACATGCCAATTGTAAGTGGATAAGTGTTAGGAGTCTGATGTGTATTTGCTCCCATTTGACTGAGATTGTCAATTGTAAAGGAAATTAATTTTGTACAAGCAGAGACTGTAGATGGATCAGAATATAAGCATTGTTGCTTGATGCCGTTTGGGGGCTAAAGCAAGGTGATAGATTATTAGCTGAATCTGAGCTTAAGTTTGAGCGTTTAAATATATTTTTGGATGAGAACCAAACCACTAAAGGATAAAATAAAATGTGTGTGCCAGAAATTTGAAAGAAGATTGTATATTAAGTTTAGACAGATTGTAAGGGACACAGAGATACCTTGATTTGAGTGTTATGATTTAAGCTGCTATTAAGTTGGAAGCTATGCAATCAGTGGAAGTTGATATTGATGTGATGGATTGGTCAAGAGTAAATAGTAATGTTCTGTGTTGTAATAATTTGAAATTATTTTGATAATATGTTGAGGTTGATTAAGATGCTCTATGTACTTGTTAGTAATTCCTTCATAGGTGTGGGTGATTGATTAAATATTTCATAGTATTGGGATAGGACAAAACATATGCATCATATGAGAATATGTATTTGTATTCTATTGCATACATGAAATCATTCATTCATTGCATAGCATTAAACATTGTTTGATAGCATTTAAACTACATCATATCACATGTATAGGCCCCACCTGATAAGGAAAACTAACAGGAGATATGATGAGTATAGTGATGACCTGATAGCAAGAAAAGGATTATTATTATTATAATATGATGAAGTAAAAGAAATAATGTACCCAAGATTGCTTTTCGCACTAGATGTGACCATTATGAGTAATTGGTCATGTCATTTAGATTTGCAAATGCACCGGCTACCTATATGGATTTGATAAATAGGGTTTTCCACCCTTATTTAGATCCATTTTGGTGGTCTTTATTGATGATATTTTGGTAAATTCTAAAACATCGGAAGAATAAGACAAGTATTTGAGGTTTGTTCTGCCAACATTGAAGAAAAAGTAATTCTTTGTTAAGGTTAGCTAATGTGATTTCTAGTTGAATGAGGAGTTTTTGGATTGAGCCGGATACTATAGAAAAATTAATGTAGTGGCTAATGTACTCAGCATAAAAATGTATATCTGGTAATATGAATGTTTTCAAATGAATGTGTATAAATGATAGATAAGTGTAAATGATTAATGATAGTATTTGCAGCGCTTCGAGTGGTGAATGTCAATTTAAGTTTGGCTCCAGATGAGGCATGGTTAGTTGAAATATAAATGAAAGTGGAGTATCAGGTTCCTTCGGGATCGCTTCAATTTATGTTGATATTGGAGTGGAAATAAGACAAAGTGATAATGGATTTTGCTATTAGATTGTCTGTGTTTCAAAGAGAATGTGTAAGGACCATAGTAGCTCACCCCAAGACTCATCATTCTATAAGCTCTTTTACATACAATAATCTATTTCCTTTATAGTTCTGTTGGTTAAAACGGTTGTATACACAATCATACCTTTATATACTATGAGAAAATTATAAAACATTACACTAAATACTCTATATAATCAATTAAACTTTTCTTTTAATTATTCTTCTTTTAATACAATATGATAAATACAAAGAAACATAAATTACACTTAATAATTGACTTTCTCCTATATCTAGAGTTGGCTTTATAATAGTAGTTCTTGTCCCAATAGAAAGCATCTTGACTTCAAGTACCTATACGGATAAACACCTGTGCTAAGCTATAAAGCTTAGTGGGGAACAATAACTATATGAACAACTACTCCCAGTGATTGTTTCCAACCACACAATAAACATTATTAATATCAAGATATCCAAATTAACATGCAAGGGTTACAATATAATTCACACAGCATATTTAATCTTATAACATTACTGTATAAGGATAGATCATAATAGACTAATTAAGTCTTTATCAATATTACACATATACTGTTCATTTCATATTGTAAAATGCTTGCTAAAGTCCTATGGGTGTGGATAACGGGTATTGTGGATACCCGTAGATATCAAATATATAAATACCTGAAGGTATTATTCCTGTGGATACCTAAAGGTATCAATCATGTGGACCCAAATGGGTCAAGCCTGTGATCCCAATTGGGGACAAATATAGATCCAAAAGGGGTCAAACCTATAACAACTGCGACTGTAACCCTATAGGCATGCCTATCTATCCACCACCAAGTTCTATGTGCAGGCGAATAATCATATTTCATATGTTGTTTGATTTATACAATTCAATTCATCATATAAGAGGTTAACTCAAATATTATAGTATTGTTCTTTAACTACCATGTCATAATCAAAAATACATATAGATAATCAATATATAATACAATCATATTTAAGTAAATATTTTAATGTATCAATTACTATAACTTTATCTTTATATTACTTATACATTTTCTATGCTTATTGTTGTACATTACCATATACTTTATGCTTAAGGTAACCTATCAGATTTAGGAAGAGAGTAGGTAAGCTTGTGCATCATATAAGGTCTTAAACTTTCAAGTTCAAAATTCCAAGGATGGTCACGGTTACTATAAAAATCATGGTAATCGTTACCTCAATCATGAAATAGGGGTCATGGTTACTACCAAAATCATGATAACCGTGACCTAGTTGCACTTTTGGTCCTGGACTACGTCAGACTACCTCACGGTCATTACCGAATGAGTAATAACCATGATCTATACTTTTTAAAAGGGTCATGATTACTATGAAAAGCTTAGTAACCGTGAGATAGGTCTTCTTTAGGGTCTGGACTGAAAACTAGGGTACCTCACGATTACTATGACAAATCTAGTAACTGTGAGGCCCAAACTGCCAGAGATAGATTTTCAGTCTCAACTTCTATGCCATTTTGACGCAGAAAACATCTTTTTTAGGGAAAACTTCCTTCTACAAAGTTATAGATATGTGTTTCTAGTTTCTAAAAAATAAAAAATTAACCCAATTAGAGCTTTAAATCTCAAGTTATTCACTAAAAACCACAGACTGCTCCCAATGATAGGGCAGCAGTCATGACCCGGATTCAAGCCTATTTTTCTTTATCATAAAAATTGATTCAGCTTTTATGTTCTTCATGTGAAATGAATACATATGAGTCTAGTTTCTTATCCAACTAAAATTTATCAATTTGAGTTACAGGAACTCAAGATATCAACAAATTTGTGCTGACTGGTCATGTGAACTCTAAAACAGTTTTTTCCTATTTTCAACAAAACTTCCCATTTCGGTTTTCAGTCAAGTATAACCTTAATTTTTCATGATATTAACTTACTTTAACATCACATATTACTAATCTCACATCATATACATAACAAACACACACAATAAAGGAAAAGTTCCCATACCTCTTTAAGCTTTAACTTTTCAAGCTTTGCCTTTCTCTCTCTCTTTTCGCTTCATCTCTTCTTGATCCTAGCCTTAGCTTGCTGTAAAAATTATCTCCCTTTCTCTACCATCTATATCTCTACCCTTTAGCATAGTGTGCTACCCTCAGACTGATGGTCAGTAGGAGTGGGTAATTTAGATATTAGAAAATTTATTTTGATTTAGTGTACTTGAATTGGGTAACAGTTGTGAAAAATACTTATCCTTAGCAGAGTTTGCTTATAATAATAGGTGCCAGTTTAATAAGAAGATAGCTCTTTTTGAGATACTATCTAAAAGGAAATGTAGAGGTCCTTCCAATAAGAGCAAAGGTGATGGTAAGATCTTATTTGATCCATGACTCGGTAGGGGTCCAAATATAGGTTGATGTGACCTGTGAAAAAAGATTAGTGGAAAATTTTAGTGACAGAGATCAGTTAGTTCAAGAGCTAGCAAGTTCCATTAGTGAAGATGCTTTAGAACCATTAAATGTGAAAGAAGTTTTGATAAGACAATAGTACAATATCCTCTACTCTTCAATATAATTAAATTTCAAGTATGAAATTTCTTTTAAGAGGGGAGAATTATAATGGCCTGAACATCGGGTTAGCTATAAATAGTATTTTTCGATAGTGAATAGTAAATATGAGGTGAAAAGTACATCCAATGGTGAAAAATATTTTATTGGATCATCAAAAAATATGAATCATGGGTAGTCCGGAGTTAAAATTTAAAGTAAAATTTGTTAGAGAGTATGCCCTAAAGCCCATGTAAAAGGGATGTATTTCATATATATATATAAATTCATATTCTTAATAAAAGGCATGATTCATTTATTAATGCTATGTTTAAATACATGAGTTTGTATATCTTAAATTAATAAATAAAGTCCTAGATATCATAAACACAGTGCAAAGGCAATCATGAAAGTGTTCATGATATGAGATGTATATTGCATGCAAATATGATAATATCTAAATATCCCTAGTCATAGAATTAACAAGAAAGGACATTGTTAATTCGGACAAACTAGCACTTGTTATGCTTCTTGAATAGTTCAAGCAGTGGTTCTCATAACTGTGATTATAGGAGATGATCAAAGCTAACACGTGGATGCTTGTCAGAAGAATAAGTTCATTGGAGACCTGCAAAGAGAATCCTCACATGGATATTAAATCTATGTCAGTGAGGAATCTCTTCATAGCAGTTGTGCAAGTATCATTAGACTTGAGATCACCAAGGTTATCTTAAGTAGCAAGTGATATACTTTGACTCTATAACTGATTACTTCTGACTGGAGGTGAACATAGTCAGGAGGTTGGGTATATTATGACCTACTTGAAGATAGTTGAGTGATTGATAAAGGATTCACCATCCCAGATTTATTAAGGGAAGTTATCTCGCATGATTCTATAATTGCCTTGTTCAGAGAATCTCTACCCAGAGTAATATGCCAAGATGGATAGGGATCCATAAAGGGTATTTTAGGAACAATGGTTAAATTAATAGAACATATATAATTAGATTTATATGAGTTGACATAAATCCATACTCAGAATCTAATTGAGATAAGAGTGGTGAAAGGAGTAATTGCATGGTAACTGTTTCTATGGAAGGGTATAGTCAAAATCACTTGACTTTCCTGACATTTATGTAGTCATGATGCCTAGCTAGAGGCCACTCATGACTTGTATAATAGTGTATCATAAATATCAATAAGGGATTGATAAAATGATCTAAAGAAATTTAAATTATATGAGTCTTAGATAGAACTCATAATTACATATTATATTACCAATATGGACAGGAATCCAATAGGTCACACACATATAGAGTAAAGGATAAAATGGTAAAATGACAAGGATAATAATATTTGATATTATTATGGGAGAAGAGAAATGAATAAGAGAATAATTAATTAAAGAGTTTAATTAATTATGATTAAGTAGAAATGTTTGTAGAATTTTTTAGAAATGTTCTGCAAAATGGACCTAATTGAAGTATTATATTTCATAATTAATTATTATTGGACTATAAGTATTATAGGGCTGATATAATAATTAATGGATCCATTGGAGAAATATAAGAGGCTAAAAAGAATTGGTTTTGGTGCAAAAATCCACAAAAGGATGGGTTTCACGCCAACTCCAATTAGAAGGCCTTAGAGATTTAATTCTTGAATTAAAATAAATTAAATATATTTTATAAGTGTTATGGAGCCTATATATTTAATTTAGATGGATTTAGAATTAATTTGGATGATTAAATCTAAGTATATGCATAAAGGGCATAGTTTATAGGTTGTGCACATAATCCTTTATGAAAGGACTTAAATTGGATTAAGCCCAAATAAATTAATAATATTTCCAGAAGCTCAATTAATATTTCTCCAGCAATTTTAAAGAGCTCAATCACATTATGAAGTTGGATTTTAACCTAGCTATAAAAATCCAAGATAAGTGATTTTAGGGTTAAGTAAGTTTTCATAAAAAAAAAACTCTCTTCTTCAAAATCCTAGCCGCCACCCTCTTTCCTTGCTAGCATTAAGGAATATCAGCCACTTTGTAATTTCTATAGTTTTTGGTTCATTTGATCCTTCTTTAGTGTGAATTACGATTGGAGGTGTTCAATTTTGGATACTGTGGTTTGCAACAACCCGGTGAGAAGGAAAAATAATTGTTCAACAAAAATCAAAGGTGACTTTTCTTATTCTTATTAATATTTATATTGTAAATTCATGGCAAGATCAGATATATTGGTTAAAAATTTTAAATTTCTCTTATACATGTGATGTACCTAATCGATTAATTCCCAACATGGTATTAGAGCCAAGGTTTTGCCATTAATCTATAATTCTATATTATTCGTGGAATAATTTTTCTTTTTATTTTTGAGTTATTTATTTCATGAACTTTAAAATATCATATTTGATTATTCATAAATGAGAAATATTGATTTCTGGATATATGTGATCAAATATATAAAATGAAAAATAAAATGATTCTTTTGAGAAAAGAATCATTCTCATTGGAGTGAAGGATTTTTATTTTTCAATAAAGTTTAAGGGCTGTTCTAAATTAAATTTTTATTGATCCATTCTAAAATTATTTTGATGATAATTTATGTGTTTAATTTGTGATATTAAGCCATAGAATCAAACAAAATTAAAATCGAACAAGTTTTGCATGAAAACTAGTTTAATCAAAAAGTTCGATAAATTGGTGTTCTTTGGTATTCTTAGTGTGTTCTTGGTAAGTTCATGTTTATAATGATTTTTAATCTTCTAAATTTGATATATATGATATATTAATGTGTTTTTAATTAATTTTATTAATTAAAAAAGGTTTTGAATTAATTAGATTGATTTTAATTCATTAAAGCCACTTAATGGGCTTAATTATGTTTACGGATTTGATTTAAATTAGTTAATGACTTGGTGGGCCCAAAGAGATGATTTAAATTAAATATTATAGACTTTAATTAAGTTTATTAATGGGTTTTAAGAGCTAGAGTGGGCTTGGCTCATTCCAAAATGCTCAAATGGTCCAAAAGACACAAAACTAGCTTATGTGTGAACACATTTTAGGGTTTAAATTGTAGGTTTCGGCCTACACATTGTTTTAAGCCAAAAATTGATTCTTTAATTATTTAGTGTGATTAATTAATTAAATAATCAATTAATAATCAATTGGATTGATAATTAAGATAAGAACACATGCATGTAAAAAGGTTGCCTAAAATGGAAAGTTTTCAAAATGTAAAAAGTTTTCAAATTTGATCACATTATTAAAATAACTCAAAAGTAAGTTTTAAGAGTTGAAACATAGTTTGTGTTCCATTATATGGTTTTTCTTTATGCATTAGAAGTGAATATAATGTGATTGAGCATAATGCATGTTTTGGCCTAATGAGAATTTTCATGTCCCAGCCACTTGTTTTTTATTTGTATTTCTTTTTCAAATTGTAATATGTAATTATATTACTTAGATTAGAATTAGAGATAGAAATGGAGACCACTATCAAGGAGCAAGATGGGCCGGATGGAGATCCAACAAGATTGAAGATAATGTAATTATTTTTACTTGTTTGAATCATACATATTACCTAGGTTTGACCTTTTGATTTCCCTTTTGGCTCGAGGAGGTCAATATAGTAAAGTCCATAACTATGCCATATTTGTATGCTTATATTTATGTGATAGATATAGGATGCATACCAATGTATGCCAACCATGTATGATGAGACTTAATTAACTAAAATTCCTCAAACTATTACTAAGGTATATAAGCCTTCAATTAATTGGAGGAGAACCAGAGTTCTTTATAGTGTGGGTTGTCGACCACAGTCAAGCTCACATTATATCAAATATGTTCGAATCTAATTAAATGGGTCATCTTAGCTATCCCATTAGCTTGTTGACCACAATTAAGGCTAATGGTTCAGAGGTAAGATTAGGGAATGCATATATGATATGCATGTATCAAGAGTTGATAAACTAATGAACCAATAGTTGTGTAGAGACATAATTGGTATAGAGATACCTATCTTTCAAGGGTATGAGATTTGATTTGTTGACCACAGTCAAGGTCAAATTTCATATCAATGATTGGATATTAGTCCACTAAGAAAACCATCGGGTTTTTTTGGATTATATAGTGAGGGCTATTGATTCGCAATAAAATAATAGGAGTAAATGGATTAATTAAATACCTAATTAATGTATACATATATATGAACATACTCTCATATGTTTTCTTTTTCAAATCTAGGTTATTATTATGAGCACATCAAACATAAACATACGATCAATCTTGGATAACAAGCTAGTTGGCAGCAATTATTCTGACTGGATCAGACAAGTGAGAATTATTCTCAAAGTTAAAAAGATCCATTATATCTTAGATAAAGATCCACCACCACTTCCATCAGATGATGTCATTGATGAGATCAAGGGTATTTATCGAAAATGCATGGAGGATAGTGAAGCAGCGACATGTCTAATGCTGGATGCTATGTCCTCAGAGCTTTAAAAGCGACATGAGATGATGAATGATAGAACCATCATTTTGTATCTATAGGAGCTTTATTCTTCTCAATCTAGAACTGAGAAATATAAGATTGCTCGAGCTCCATTTAACTGCAAAATGGTGGAAGGCACTTTGGCTGCTACTTATGCATTGAAGATGTATGGGTATATTGAGCATTTAAATAGACTTGGCTATGTGATGGATAATGATCTATAGATAGATTTAATCTTGTACTCGTTGGCTTCAAGTTTTGCACCTTTCATGTTTAACTTCAACATGAACAAGATCCAAGTAACCATTTTCCTAAGTTAATCAATATGCTCAAAACAACTGATGGATCCTTCAAGAAGGATTTAAAAAGTGTCATGATTGTCACTTCTGCTAAAGGTAAGAAGTAAAAGAAAAAGAGGATGACTAAGGTACAGTCAAAGTATGGTGGGATTTCTAAGAAGAAGGTTGCCAAGAAAAAAAATCCCAAAGGAACTTGCTTTCATTGTGGAAAGGATGGTTATTGGAAGCGTAACTGCAAGGCCTATCTAGATTATCTCAGGGAGAAGAAGCAAGCTGATGCTTCTACTTCAGGTATTCATATGATTGAAATAAATACTCTTTCTATTGCTTCAAAACAATCTTGGATATTAGATACTGGATATGGATCCCATTTGGATAATGATCTACAGGAGCTTAAAAGCAATAGAAGAGTTGGAAAGGCAGAAATATGTCTACAATCAACTACTGGACAAAATATCTCTACAGTAGTTATGGGGACTTATCATTTGCCTCTTTCAAGTGGATTAATACTGGAGTTAAATAATTGTTATTATGTTCTAGCATTATCTAAAAGTATTATTTTTTTCAGTTATTTATTAAACGATTATG
Organism: Excoecaria agallocha; assembly: GCA_037975025.1. Classification (NCBI taxonomy): domain Eukaryota; kingdom Viridiplantae; phylum Streptophyta; class Magnoliopsida; order Malpighiales; family Euphorbiaceae; genus Excoecaria; species Excoecaria agallocha. The sequence goes on from CM075810.1 coordinate 9,861,541, forward strand.
ATATTTTTTTAAAGGACAAATGTTGTTACATTTTTAAGAACAATATATTTTATGCTAAAGCTATCATTGAGAATGGTATATTTGTTCTTAATTTGATTAAAGAAGTGTATAATGTGGATACCAAAAGAATGAAATAAGATAATCTAAACACCTCTTATTTATGGCATTTTCGTTTAGGCCATATAAATGAGAAACACATGACCAAATCACACAAGTTAAGTGATTTGGGATCATTTGATTGTGAATCATTTGATACATGTGAATCTTTTTATTAGGAAAAATGATAAAAGCTCTATTTATTGGTAAAGAAGAACGAGCTAGAATGGTTTTGGACTTAATACATTTAGATGTATGTGGTCCAATAACTACACGTGCTAGAGGAGGTTACTTCTACTTCATTACTTTCATAGATGATTACTCTAGGTTTGGATATATCTATCTAATGAAATATAAATCAGAAGTATTTGAAATGTTCAAAGAATTCAAAAATTAAGTAGAGAAGCAACTTGACAGGAGTATTAAGACACTTAGTTTAGATCGAGGTAAAGAATACTTAAGCCAAGAATTTCAAGATCATCATAGAGATAATGGGATTTTATCTCAATGGACTCCACCATATACACCATAACATAATGGAGAATCTAAGAGGAGAAATCGAACACTATTAGATATGGTTCGATCCATGATGAGCCAAGCAGATTTACCTAAGTCCTTTTAGGGATATGTATTATAAACTATTGTTTATGTTTTAAGTAGAGTTACTAGTAAATATTTTGATATTACTCCATATGAGATATGGAATAACAAGAAACACACATTTTCTCATATGAAAGTATGGGTTGTCCTGCTTATGTAAAGAGAACAATATCAGACAAATTAGATGTTAAGTCTGACAAATATTTATTTATGGGATATCCAAAAGAAATGTTTGGATATTATTTCTACCATCCCTTAGAACGAAAGATGTTTGTTTCAAGGCATGTTATCTTCTTAGAAAGAGAGTTTCTACAACAAGAGGACAGTGGGAGTAAAATTGAACTTAGTTAAGTTCAAGACCCACAAATAGAAATAAATCATTCAATTGAATCCGAGACTGAATCTCATAATGATGAGATTACAATTAAACCTAATTATACATAAAATCCTAGAAGATCTACTAGGATATGTTCTATCCTTATGAGATATGGATTTCACATTAATTCAGGTAGAGGAATAACTGTAGTAGAGGACAATGAGCCTATAAGCTATCAAGAAATTTTGAACAGTTCAGAACGTGATTTATGGCTTAAGGCTATGTAGTCTGAAATGGACTCCATATATAACAACAAAGTATGGACTTTAGCTTAACCACCTAAAGCGATAAAACCCATAGGATACAAATGGGTTTTAAAAAAAAAAGACTGACATGAAAGGTAATATAGTTACCTATAAAGCTCGTTTGGTAGCAAAAGGCCATTATCAAAGAGAAGGAATTGACTATGATGAAACATTTTCTCCTGTAGAGATGCTTAAGTCTATAAGAATACTTTTAGCCATTGCAGCTCATTATGATTATAAGATTTGGCAAATGGATGTGAAGACAACTTTTCTAAATGGAAATCTGACTGAGGATGTGTATATGACACAACCAGAAGGATTCACATCAGAAGATGGCAAAAAGATATGCAAGCTTCAATGATCCATTTATGGATTGAAGCAAGCCTCTAGGAGCTGGAACATATGATTCAATGAGATAATAAAAGAGTTTGCTTTCTCACAGAATGAAAATAAACCTTGTGTGTATAAAAGGGTCAGTAGAAGTGCAATTATCTTTGTAGTTTTATATGTGGATGACATATTGATAATGGAAAGCGATATTTCTCTTCTCCAATCTATTAAAATATAGTTATTCAAGCAATTCTCCATGAAAGACCTTAGAGAAGCATCTTGTATTCTGGGAATAAGGATCTATAAGATATATCCAATAGGTTGCTAGTTCTTTCTCAAAGTATATATATAGATAAAGTATTGAAGAGGTTAAATATGGATCTCTCTAAAAAAGGGTTTATACCCATGGTGCATGAAAAATACCTTTCTAAGTTTATGTGTTTGTAGACACTAGAGGATAAAGAGAGTATGAATAAAATACCATATGCATCTGCAATTGGTTCTATCATGTATGCTATGTTATGTACACGTCCAGATGTAGCATTTGCTTTGAGTGTAACAAGCAGATTCCAATCCAATTTTGGAGAGGAACATTGCGCAGCTATCAAGAATATCCTTAAGTACTTGAGATGAACTAAGGATATATTCATGGTCTATGGAGAGGGAAGTTTGGAAGTATATGGATATACTGATGCTAGCTTCCAATCTGACAAAGTTGATTGTAAATCATAGTCTAGTTTTGTGTTCATAATGAGAGGAGGAGCAGTTAGTTGGAAGAATTCCACGACAGAAGCTGAGTACATTGCTACTTTAGAGGTAGCTAAAAAAGCAGTATGGATCAAAAAGTTCATATTTGAACTAGGAGTGGTGCCTAGCATTGTTGATCCAATTTTTTTATATTGTGACAATAATGGAGCCATTAAACAAGCAATGGAACCACAATCTCATCAGCGATCTAAACATGTTCTCAGAAGCTACAATTTATAAGGGAAATAGTAGCTAGAAATGATGTGAAAATAGAAAGGGTCCCTACATATGATAATGTGGTGGATCCCCTCAGTAAAACACTTTTCCAGATAAAGCACGATTGCCATATAAATAACATGGGTTTAAGACATATGAGTGATTAGCTCTAGTGCAAGTGGGAGATTTTTAGAGAGTATGCCCTAGAGCCCATGTAAAAGGGATGTATTTCATATATATATATATATAAATTCATATTCTTAATAAAAGGCATCATTCATTTATTAATGCTATGTTTAAATACATGAGTTTGTATATCTTAAATTAATAAATAAAGTCCTAGATATCATAAACACGGTGCAAAGGCAATCATGAAAGTGTTCATGATATGAGATGTATATTGCATGCAAATGTGATAATATCTAAATATCCCTAGTCATAGAATTAACAAGATAGGACATTGTTAATTCGGACAGACTAGCACTTGTTATGCTTCTTGAATAGTTCAAGCAGTGGTTCTCATAACTATAATTATAAGAGATGATCAAAGCTAACATGTGGATGCTTGTTAGAAGAACAAGTTCATTGAAGACCCGAAAAAAGAATCCTCACATGGATATTAAATCCATATCAGTGAGAAATCTCTTCATAGCGGTTGTGCAAGTATCCTTAGACTTGAGATCACCAAGATTATCTTAAGTAGCAAGTGATATACTTTGACTCTATAATTGATTACTTCCAACTGGGGGTGAACATAGTTAAGAGGTTAGGTATATTATGACCTACTTAAAGATAGTTGAGTGATTGATAAAGGATTCACCATCCCAGATTTATTAGGAAAAGTTATCTCGCATGATTCTATAATTGCCTTGTTTAGAGAATCTCTGGTCAGAGTAATATGCCTAGATAGATAGGGATCCATAAAGGGTATTTTGGGAACAATGGTTAAATTAATAGAACATATATAATTAGATTTATATGAGTTGACATAAATCCATACTTAGAATCTAATTGAGATAAGAGTGGTGAAAGGAGTAATTGCACGGTAACTGTTTCTATGGAAGGGTATAGTCAAAACCACTTGACTTTTCTGACATTTGGGTATTCATGATACCTAGCTAGAGGCCGCTTATGACTTTTATAATAGTGTATCATAAATATCAATAAGGTATTGATAAAATAATCTAAAGAAGTTTAAATCATATGAGTTTTAGATAGAACTCATAATTACATATTATACTGCCAATATGGATAGAAACCCAATAGGTCACACATATATAGAGTAAAGGATAAAATGGTAAAATGACAAGGATAATAATATTTGATATTATTATGGGAGAAGAGAAATGAATAAGAGAATAATTAATTAAAGAGTTTAATTAATTATGATCAAGTAGAAATGTTCGTAGAGCTTTTTAGAAATATTATGCAAAATGGACCTAATTGAAATATTATATTTCATAATTAATTATTATTGGACTATAAGTGTTATAGGGATGACATAATAATTAATAGATCCATTGGAGAAATATAAGATGCCAAAAAAATTGGTTTTGGCGCAGAAATCCACCAGAGGATAGGTTTCACGGCAACTCCAAATAGAAGGCCTTAGAGGCCTAATTCTTGGGCTAAAATAAATTAAATATATTTTATAAGTGTTATGGAGCCTATATATTTAATTTGAATGGATTTAGAATTAATTTGGATTATTAAATCCAAGTATATGCATAAAGGACATAGTTTATGGGCTGTGTGCATAGTCGTTTATGAAATGACTTAAATTGGATTTAATTGAGGTCAAATAAATTAATAATATTTTCATAAGCCCAATTAATATTTCTCTAGCAATTTTAAAAATCCCAATCACATTATGAAGTTGGATTTTAACTTAGCTATAAAAATCCAAGATAAGTGATTTTAAGGTTAAGTAAGTTTTCATAAAAGAAACTCTCTCTTCTTCAAAACCCTAGCCGCCACCCTCTCTCTTTGCTAGCATCAATGAATTTTGGCCACCTTGTGATTCCTATAGTTCTTGGTTCATTTGATCCTTCTCTAGTGTGGATTACGATTGAAGGTGTTCAATTTTGGACACTGTGGTTTGCAACAACCCAGTGAGAAGAAAAGACAACTATTCAACAAAAATCAAAGGTGATTTTTATTATTCTCATTAATATTTATATTGTAAATTCATGGCAAGATCAGATATATTGGTTAAAAATTTTAAATTTCGCTTATACATGTGATGTATGTAATCGATTAATTCCCAACAAAATTGAGGTCAAATAAACTTTCAAAATTCAAAAACTTGAAAAAACTAATCGGATTGATTTTAGGTTAATGGTGTTGATCAAGGTTTGATCGAACCTTTAAAAATAGCAAATAAAGTTTAAAAATTATTAAAAATTATAAATATGCCTAAAATAATGTGTAGATTATTTTGGTTGTAAAAAGTAAATTTTTTGGTAATACCGGTATTTTTTAATTGAATATATTTAATTGAATCGGATTAGAAATAGACTCTGATTGCACAAAAATTTTGTGTACAACCTATTTTTAATATGATAAAAATGATGGAATCAATTTTGGAGTAATTTAAAATTAAAAAGTTGGAGAAATTAATTAAGATTGCTTAATGAACAATTAATGGGCTTTGGTTATTTAATTTGGGCCTAAATTTAAGCCCAAATCCAAGCCTAGTCCAAAGTCACATATGTAAGGATGGGAGAACAGATCCTTCACGTGGCCTTCATCTTCTTATTCAGCTTTTCTTCCTTCATGAGTGGCCGGACCTCTCTTTCTCCCTTTCTCCCAAAATTTCTTCAATTTTTTTCATTCTTTTCCTTGAAATCCAAGTACAACAAATATTTAGCCCTTCTAGTTGCTGAATCTACCTTCAAACTATTGATTAAAGGAAGAGAAGTAAAAGAAAACAAGTTGAAAAAGCTTAAGGGTCAAAATGAGGTAAGAGAAATTATTGGTTTTAATTTTGTTTAAGGATGTTTACAATGATTTTTTTTTGGTGCCTATAATTCATTTTTGAGATCAAAATGAACTAAAACTATGAAAATTTTGATGTTTGTTTCGAAGGAAATTTCGGCCAACATTGGGGGTTTTAAAGAGGAATGATTTTCTTTGGTTGCAAGCTTGATAAATGAAGTTTATGGAAGGATAAACACAAAAAAATAGGTAAGTGACTATGAAATCCTCTAATTTTCCATAAATTTGATGATTTTCCCTTTATGTAATTTAAGAAAAAATTGTAAAATGCATGTATAGTGAAATTAACTTTAAAATAATAAAATTGAACCTTAATTAATCTTAAATGTAAGCTTAATTTGATTGAATTAAATTTGTATGAAATGCTTACTTTGACAGCCAAAATTATACCCTAAGAAAATCTAAGTGTATTTTGGTTAATTTTAATATTTTAAGCCTTAATTTAATAGTAGACATAAAATAAAATGTTCATAAATTTTTATGAAATTTATAAAAATTATTTGAATATTTTTGGAATAATTATTGAATTATATAACTAATGAGAATAGTAAATTTTTGTGAAAAATGCATGAAATGAATAAATAATGTTCTTATGTATTTTTATAAAATTTATTTGAATATTTTTAAAGAAAAATTTAAATATGTACAAAATAAAATATTTAATTATTGAGTTATAAATCACATTTTAATTGAAAAATAATGAATTATATTGATATAATTCATAAAATGTCCAAAATTAGTTAAAAGAGTGATTGACTAATTTATTGTAATAAAAAGACTATATAAAGTATGTTGTACAAATGACCGAATTGAATTATTGAGAAATAATTCATAATTTGACAATAAAATGCTGAATTATTATAAAATAATTCACAAATCTTATAATAGTATTGAACTTCCCGAACAACCTTATTAAAAGACAAAAAAGTAAGTAAATTGCTAAAAGTCAAAAAGGTAAAATAAAACGTAAAGTCAAAATATTGAATTATTAAGAAATAATTCATAAACTGACAAGAAGTGATGAATTATAATGATATAATTCACAAAGTGTATAAAGAGTATCGAAAGAATAACTGGTTAAAGTTGTTAAAGGAAAAGACACTGAAAAGTATTAAGTATAAAGTGATCATGGTGAATTATTGCAGAATAATTCACAAAAGGTGACTGTCAGAATAATAGAGAAGAAAAGTGACTAAAAAGATTAACTAACAAAATGTATTGATTGAACAAGTACTTGTAATTGTTTGACATTGAAAAGTGTTTTGAAAGTAAGTGATTTTGCCCTTAGCAATATCAGGCAGTAAAAGTTTTGCTCATGATGTAATTGGCTAACCATAGGGACATCCTATATCACGGTGCAAGTTATGACCACTTGTTTTGCTATGGTATGATCTTTGATCCCCGTAGCCTCTGTCATACGTATAGTTATATGCTTTGTGAGAAATGGTTCTTTGCGATCATTTCTCAATATTATTTTGTATATGACCCTGTGGAATTCATATCCCGTATATCCTATCTGAGAGTTACTGTTGAATTGTACTAGGGGCATATTGATAAGAATAAATTAGAATTTCAGAAAGTAAGTTAAAAGTAAATGTCAAAAGAGAAAAAAATACTTGATTTAAAGAAATGAAAAGTTTTGGGACAAAAATGAAAAGAAAATATTTTACAAGAGTTAAATGGTAATTAACAACTAAACAGCCCAAAAATATGCTTTTACAAAGAAAAAAGACTAAAACGTAATTTTACATGAAAAAGTCAAATAAAGATCTATTGGTAATTTATATACCAATTATTGCTTTGAAAATTAAAAATTTACAAAATAGTGTTAATATTGTGTTTAAATTCCAAAAATGATAATACCGTAATTAATTGAGAAATTAATGATTAAAAATGACATATTGTATAAAAAGATCAATCAAGGACCGAACAAAAATTTTATTATCCAAAAGGCAACTGAAAAGTAAAAATAAGCAACTTAATGACAATGTTGCAATTAACATGTAAAAATGATATTTTTGTAATAATTGTGTAAAAAGGATCTTTTTGTATTAAAACGAAAAATTAAAAATCAAATTGCAAAGTTTTTCAAAGTAATAGTATTATTCAGTATTGACTGTTAAAAACATTAATAAACATATTTTGATAAGCATTTAAAAAGTCAAAGTTAAGCATAATAATTATTTTGAATACCAAAGGTTAGTAAAATGAAAAAAAAATGAGAAAAGTAAAAGCAATTTTATAATTAGAATTATAGAAAGGGCATTTTTGTAAATAATTGAAAAGTTTAAGACCAAAGTGATAAGTTTTCCAAAATTCTTGTAATATTATGAAAATATTGTTAAAAATATTAAAAGAACTTTTGTTAAGACCAAAATGATTTTTAGCATAATTAATGTAATTATGCTCTTTTGGAAAAATTCTTCGATTTATAGTCATCATTGAGCATATTTAGTGCTCAGCACGTAGTATTTACTACTTGCAGATTATGAAGTGTAGCGAAACATGGTACACAATGGAGCAGAGATTGAAGAGGAATAGTTAGTTATGATTATTTTAGTATTTTTGGCATGTACATACTTAGATAGCAGAAGTAAAGAATCATACTATATTTGAACTACTGTTGGATGGGATAATAAAATTTGTTATGTCTATAAATGTATGATTGCCAGTCAGTGATTTAGAATGGTTATGGTTGATCTGTGAATGAATGTTTGGAATTCATATATGTACTGTTATTAATTGTTATACCTCCGAGAGGCTGTATTTTATCTGATTTTTCAGGAGGCTATTAAGTATATAGCCATTGTGTTGCCGAATTTTTGATAAATCAATAGTGTTTCAGACAATTATAAGTTGCCAAGTTAAATGTATGATTATAAATAGTGATTAATTATTGATAGTTAATAATTTGTTTGGTTAAGTTATTGATGGAAAAAAAATTTCGATTTACAACTTAATTCCATATCGAAAAAAACTTTTCAGATGAGGTTGTTACAGGCACACCCAGTAGATCAGTTGAATTGGGAATTCTTTGTGACACAGTTCAAGAAAAAGTATATTGGGTCAAAATATAAGGCAACTATGCATGATGCCTTCTAGAGGCTAAAATGGGGGAATAAGACTATGGTAGAGTATGAGCGCGAATTTGAGCGCTTGACTGCTTACTTGGATAAGAATTGACCTACTGAAGGGAAATTATGTTAGATATTTGAAAGGGGACTGCACATTGAGCTCAAACAGATTATAGAGACATAGAGATATCCTGACTTGAGGGCTATGGCTAAGGCTGCTATCAAGTTAGAAGCCATATAGATAGAAAAAGCTGACAGGAGGTTCCAATTTTAGTAGAAAAGAAAGCAGGGATATTTTAGTTATAGGGGAGGTTAAGGTAAGAAATCCAGGGAATCTCCAGCACCTCAGAGCCATACACTAGCTGCTGTAGGACGTGCTCAGGGTGGTGTACCTCATGGTAAGGCACCAGCTATATTAGTAGCCAGCACACCTCGAGATAGAGACAGTGAGACAACAGTGGCATATGATCATTGTGGCAAAGTTCATATAAGGGAATGTCATTAACTGACTGGAGTTTGCTTTAGGTGTGGTTCAAAAGACCATCAGATAAGAGATTATCCCTTAAGTTAGACTACTTTAGCTACATCTTCGGCACCTAGTTCTAGATCTTCTGCACCGAAAGATCATGGTAGGGGAGTTACCCCTATTACATTAGCATCTAGGCTAGCTGGACAGTCATCACAAGGCAGAGGTATGCTGCAGGACAGACTTACACAGTCAGGGCTAGAGAAGATGAGGATACTCCTAATGTGATCGTAGGTAAATTTTTGTTATTATCTAATTCAATACATGCATTGATAGGTTCTAGTTCTACTTATTCCTATAATAACACTGACTTAACAAGGGGTGAAGGGATGAGAAATGCATGCTTAGACCAAGATATCCTTATGAGTAATCCTCTAAGGCATAGTGTTTGTAATGCTTACTCTTATTACCTTTTATTTACATATTTCTTTATTAAATTGTTAGCACAAATACACATACATACATATAAATTAAACATACTTAAAATATCATTACAAATTAATTTATTACATATGTTCTAAATTCTTTACATTGAGCATTTTACAAAAATAATTCTACTCTAAAATTAGTCATCACTCGCTATCCTCTCTAGTGGCCTACAGATGTGGACTTGAAAGCGACACTTATACTTCACACTTACATACCTACATGGGAAGAATATCCATACTGAGCAATGGCTCGGTGGGGAGTAAAAAAATACAATTGACTTCTTATCAAAGTCCTAAATACAAATAACACAATAACATGCCTTTTTAGGTTACAAAATAAACCCATTTGTAACAATAGTCCATGCATTAAGAAAATTATCATACCATTTATCTCTCACACTAGTAATATCACTAAGAAACACTAATTTTTCACTAAAATACAAAGACATTTACACTATTAATCACTTTTCTTTTATTCATTAATCAAATCATTTCTATCGTCCGAATTTCCATAAATGGTGGATACAGGTACAAACACTAGATACTAGCAAACAATATCAAACAATAGTCACCCTCAGGTGACAACACTAACAGCTACGATCAGAATCTCCTTTATAGACATGCCTATCTATCAACTACTTTATGAAATTGATGCCTTAAAAAGTCACTAATCACTTAAGAATATCACATTTGATACATTTAGAATCATGGCATCAATACACTCAATATAGCATGCAATCATTTCACTATATCATATCATTTTTATTCAAGTACCCAAAAGATACAATATAACATACTCATCATTCATTTAGTTACATATAATAATGCTAATATAACTATTTATATTTATTTATGTTCATTAACTATACAAGTTCTTATGCATTAAATTAAGGCTTAGTATTTAACTTTACTTTATTAATTCATTATGTTTTACACTCATTTTATGTCACTTATTACTCTTATTTTTACACTTAAAACACTCTACAAGTGTTTAAGTATGCTTTAATATTAATTTGGGCCTAAAAATCCAATTTAGAAAGAGATAGGGGATGGTCACAGTCATTAGCTTATATCTGCTAATCATGACATAAGTGTCATTTTAGTTCTGTATTGAATTTGGCCTATCTCACGATCAATACCAAAAGAGTGCTAACCATGACCTAGGCTGCGGAAGGAGGTCACTGTTATTGCATAAAACTTGCTAACTATGATGTACGTTTCATTTTGGTTTTAGACTAAAATTTGGGCTATGTCACGATCAGTACAAATTTCTTACCGATCATGAGGCCTATTCTGTCTAGGGGTAGATTTTCAGTCTCAATTTATTTATCATTTTTGACCTAAAAAAAGATATTTTTAGGGAAAGTAGTCTTCTACAAAGTTCTTTCACTATGTCTCTAGTTTCCAAAACATAAAAAATAACTCAATTCTAGCCTTTAAATCTTAAGATATCATTAAAAATTATAGACCATTTTAAACAACAAACAACAAAGGTTTGTCAACTTCAAGCTCAATTTCAAACATATTAGAGGTAGATTCAGGTTTTTGGGTCTTTACAAAGTTCTAGATCTAGGTCTTATAGTTAATTTACAACTAGAATTACTTCATTTAGATATCTACAAAACAATTTATGCTATTTACACTAAAATGGTTTCAAGTGAATCCTAAACAGATTTTCACTATATCAATTTCTAAGATATAAATCATCTCTTCCATGCACTATAAAATTATTTTTTCACTTAAACATCAATTATAGATCTTCTACAATACATATAGCTACTTGGTTTAAATATATATACATAGAATAAGGATATAAACTCCCATACCTTATTAATGCTCCAACCAACTTCTTCAATCTCTCTCTACCTTTTTTCTTTGCTCTTTCTTATTCCTCTTTCTATAATTATCTATCCACTAAATTCTCTCTCTTCACCAAACTATACTTAAGTTTAAGGGTTAGTTAAAGGTTGTTTAGGGAGAAAAGTAGCTCAAATGGGTCTTTTTTTAGAATGGCCGACCACTTCCTCCTTTTTATACCCAAATCTTTATAATTATACAATTCCCTACCATTTTCTAGAGCTATCTATATGTCCTCTTCTCATTGGTCCATCATTTGGCTAACCTAAATTTGCACTCACACCTTTCTTTTCTTTTAACTTCTCAAATTTGACAGATATTTTATAATTGGGATTTCAACCAAGTCCTTATACATATGCCCTTCAAATTTTAATTTACCATTTTACCCTTCACTTTTGCATTAATACTGATTACATAATTAACCATTCTTTTACACTAAAACTATTTTCAATTTCTCTCTTTACTATATTCTAATCCTATTAGGGTATGCTTTGGGGCCTTACAGTGTTGTAGTGAATAAAGTGCATAGAAAGTGCCCTATTGGTGCCCAGGATCATGTATGTCTTGGCAAACTTGATTGAACTGCCCTTCAATGAATTTGATATGATTTTGGAGATGAATTGGTTATCCGTCCACCAAGCAACAGTATATTGCAAAAGAAAGATAGTCACTTTGAAACTTAAAAGAGGCCGGGAAATCATAGTTATAGGTGTGAGAACCAATTTTTTTATCTTATGTGATTTTTGCTATAGCTGCTAAAAGATTGATCGAAAAAAGGTGCATAGCTTACTTATCTTATGCAATAAAGGTAAAAAGAAAAAGTCCAAAGGTGTCAGAAGTGCCTACAGTCAGATAGTTTCTTGATATGTTCCTTGATGAATTACTAGGCTTATCACTTGACAGGGAAGTTGAATTCTCCATTGATATTGCTCTAGCACTGCTCTAATTTCAATTACTCCTTATATAATAACACCTACAGAATTAAAAGAATTAAAAATTCAATTACAAGAAGTGCTTGATAAAGGGTTTATTAGATCTAGTGTCTTATCCTGGGGAGCACCAATTTTGTTTGTAAAGAAAAAGGATGAAATGTTCATGTTGTGCATTGATTACTGACAGCTTAATAAGGTGACTATTAAAAATAAATACCCCCTTCCTCGCATAGAAGACTTGTTTGATCAGTTAAAGGCAGCGGGTGTATTTTCAAAGATTAACTCGAGATTTGGATATTATCAGATGGCAATGAAAGAAACTGACATACCCAAAATTGCTTTTCGCACTAGATATGGCTATTATAAGCTTTTGATCACGCCATTTGGGCTTATAAATGCACCGGCTACCTTTATGAACTTAATGAACATGATATTCACCCTTATTTGGATCATTTTGTGATAGTCTTCATTGATGATATCTTGTTGTATTGCAAAACACCAGATGAGTATGACAAGCATTTGAGAATTATACTATAGACCTTGAGGAAAAAGCAATTGTATGCTAAGTTCAGTAAATGTGATTTTTGGTTAAATGAAGTATCCTTTCTAGGTTATGTAGTGTCTGTTGAAGGCATAAAGGTGGATCCTTCAAAAATTGAAGTGATTATTCAGTGGAAACCACCTAAAAATGTTATAGAAGTGAAAAGTTTTCTAGGTTTGGCCGATTACTATAGGACATTTATAAAGGGCTTTTCCACCATTGCAAATCTTATGACTTGACTATTGTAAAAGCATACAAGGTTTGAATGGACTGATAAATGCCAAGAATGTTTTGAGAAACTTAAAAGTATGCTAACAGAAGCTCCTATACTCACATAACCTGAGGCGAGCAAGGATTTTTTGATCTATAGTGATGCCTTCAGAAATGGTTTAGGCTGTGTATTGTTGCAGGAAGGCAAGGTGATTGCTTATACCTCCTGACAGCTTAAGACTAATGAGAAGAACTATCCTACTCATGATCTGGAGCTTATAGCCATTGTTTTAGCTTTGAAGATTTGGAGGTATTATTTGTATGGAGAGAAAAGTTACATTTACATAGTTCATAAAAGCTTGAAATATTTGCTTACATAGAAGGAGCTCAACCTTAGATAGAGACGCTGGTTGGAGTTGATCAAAGATTATGATTGCCTTATCGACTGCCATCCAGGAAAAGCAAATGTAGTGGCTGATGCACTCGGTAGAAAATTTATGTCAGGTAAGGTGAATGTTTTCAAATGAATATGTTTAAGCGTTTGATAAGTTTAATTGACTGATGATAGTGTTTGCAGCTCTTCGGGTTATGAATATCAGTTTAAATTTGGCACTAGATGGAGCATTGGTAGCTAAAATGCAATTGAAGCCTAACTTTGTGCATCGGATGAAGATGGCCTAAAATGAAAATGATCAACTGTTGGGCATTATAAACAAGCTTGAAGATAGGAGTGATGGGTATGTATCTTTAAATGATGATGGTAGCCTCTACTATAATAAATGACTTTGTGCTCTATATCAGAAGGAATTAAAGAAAAACATCCTTACAAAAGCTCACCATAGTAGCTATGCAATGCATCCTGGAGGTAACAAGATGAACTAGGATTTGAAAGCTTATTATTGGTGGCCAAGAATAAAGTGAGATGTAACAAAGTTTATAGGTAAATGCTTGATATATCAGCAAGTAAAAATAGAACATCAAGCTCCCTTGAGTTTGCTACATCCCATTTTTATATCGGAGTGAAAATAGGAAAAAAAGAGTATACATTTTGTTACTGGATTGCCCGTGAATCAAAGGAATTATGATGCTGTATGGGTGATCATTGATAAACTCACCAAATCTACTAATTTTTTGCTAGTACGGATGGATTTTTCTTTGATAAAATGGTCTAAAATCTACATTAATGAGATAATGAGGTTGCATGAAGTGCCATCATCCATCATTTTTTATAGGGATCCCATATTCACATCTCATTTCTAGAAAAGTTTGCAAGATGCTCTAGGTACTAGACTCCACTACAGTACAACATTCCACCCTCAGATCGATGGTCAATCGGAATGGGTGATTTGGATATTAGAATATATGTTTGTGATGCTATGTACTAAGGTTTTATAGCAGTTGAGAAAAGAACTTGTCTTTAGCAAAGTTTGCTTACAATAATAACTACTAGTCCAGCATAAAGATGGCTTTTTTTGAGGCATTGTATGAAAGAAAGTGTATAACTCCTTTGTGTTGTACATAACTAAGTGAAAAGAAGCATATAGGGTCTGACTTGATCCGTGACTCAGAAGAAAAAGTGCGAGTCATCAAAGATAGATTGAAAGAAGCTATAAATCGCTATAAATCTTATGCAGACCGAAAAAAGAAAGACATAGAGTTCCAGATAGGAGACAAAATTTTCCTGAAGGTCTTCTTGGAAGAAAGTTATGAGATTTGGTAAGAAAGGCAAGCTAAGTCTAAGATTTATTGGCTCTTATGAGATACTTCAACGAGTGGATCTTATAGCTTATCAATTGAAGTTGCCATCGGAGTTAGAAAAGAAGCATGATGTGTTCCACGTATCAATGCTCCGAAGGTACAGATCTGATTCTAGACATGTGATCACACCAGAAGAGATCTAAGTGCAGGTTGATATGACCTATGAAGAGAGACTAGTGAAGATCCTAGATAGAGAGATCAAATAGCTCAAAAATAAGTAGGTTCCACTAGTGAAGGTGCTTTGGCACCGTCACAACATGAAAAAGGCTATATAGGAGCCTGAAGCTACAATGAGACAAAAGTATCCTCTACTCTTCGATGCAGGTAAATTTTAAGGATGAAATTTCTTTTAGTAGGGGAGAATTATAATGGTCTCAATACTGAATTAGTAATAAATAGTATTTTTCGATAGTGAACAGTACTTCCAGGATGAAAAGTGCATTCGGAGGTGAAAAATATTTTATTTGATCATCAGAAAATATTAATCATGGTTAGTCGAGAGTTTAAATTTAGAGTGAAATCAATGTCAAATAGGCCTCAAAAAGTCAAAAATACGAAAAAATGGTTTGATTCAAAGGTCAACTAGGATGACTTAAGTTTGATCAAGCTTTTAAAAATAACAAATAAGTTCTAAAAATTTTCAATAATTACAAATTTACCTAAAATGATATGTAAAATCTTTTGGCTATAAAAAGTTAATTTTTCGATGGCATCGATAATTATTGAATTGGATCGATCTGATTGAATCGAATCAATAACAAATTTTGATTGGGCTAAAATTTTATATACAATCTATTTTAGACATGATAAGATTGATGGAATCAAGTTTGGGATGATTTGAGTTTGAAAAGTGAGAGAATTATAGAAAAATAGTATATCAGGCCTAATTAGGGATTTTGGGCTTAAATGAGTGGGATTTAGGTTGAACCAAAGCCTAACCCATTCAACCACTATATAAGCTAAGTGGGAGATAATATTTTAGGTGTCTCATCCTTATTCCTTCAGCCTTCATCTCCTTCTTCTTTAGCCGAACCACCATAGCCACTCTCTCTTTATTTTTTCAAGTTTTCTCTCTGTTTCTTTCTTAATCTAAGCATCCTACGTATAGTTTAATTTTCCTAGAAGATTCTCCAAGACTTTACTTTTTTATTATAATGAGAAAAGTGGATGAAAATAAGTGTGGAAGTGAAATAGGTTAATTTGAGGTAAGTGAAAACCAAGGTTTTAATTTGATTTAAGGGTGCCCACAAGTGTTTTTAGGTGCTTAAAGTCCATTTATGATGTTAATTTAAGTATAAGAGATTGAAATCATAGTATTTCTATTGATGAAAGATTAAGCCCCTTGCAGATTCTCAAGGTGGTGGATAAGCTTATAAGGATAAAGGCAAGAAAAAGGAAGCCTAAGGAAGATAAAGCAAGTGAGAAAGGTTAGTGACTATAAAATCCATCAATTTCTCTCATTTTGGCATGGTTTTGCTTTTTGTAACTTAGATAAACCTATGTATAATGCATGCTTAATTGAAATTAAACTTAAAATAGTGATTATATACCTTGAATATGGCCATTAGAATGCTTAAATTGATTTAAAATTATTGATAAAGTGGGTTATCTCACATGGTCGAATGGAACCCTAAGGTTAACCAAAATATATTTTGTGTATTTTTAATGTTTGATGCCTTAAAATGACTATAAAGATGAAACATTGCATCCATGAATTTTATTAGAATTTATGTGAATATTTTTGAGAAGGAAATTAGATTATGTAACAAGTGAATTTGTTGAATTATTGTGAAATAATTTATAAATTGAGTGGAAATGATAAATTATTATGAAATAATTCATAAAATGTATAAAACTAATGAAAAGTTAAATGACTAATGTATTAGAAGGAAAAAGTTACGAAAAATGTAAATATGTGCAAAATGATTTTTGAAATAAGTGAATTTTGCCCTTGGTAGTGATCAGACGGTCAAAATCTAGTTTAGGATATAATTGGCTAGTCATAGGGATATCTATACCACGATGCAAGTTATGGCAATTTGCTTTGCTTTAATAGGATCATAATGATCTCCCATAGTATTTGTATTATCTATTTTGTGGATAGATAATCTTTCGAGATCATTTCTCAGTCTGTACTATAAATCCGTGGGATTCACATCTCGTATATCCAGTCTGAAGATTTTTACCGAGATTATACTAGAGGCATAATAGTAATAATAAGTTAAAAGTGCAAAATGTGAAGTGA